>MU190606.1:0-22974 GCA_016904865.1 Pissodes strobi
TTTTTATTGGCTTTATGAATGTTATATTTAGGTCATCATCACGTTGGATAAACTGGTTTTGTTGTTTCAAGCAGTTGGTAATATCTTCCGTGTTCATATTTTTTGTTGTCGCAATAATCTTGAATCTCGGTTTCTTCATTTCTGCCAGCTCCACTGTGTACTTTTCCTCCGTGTCTCGGTCCTGTATAATTAATATTAGAACATTGGAGAGAGACCTTTTTTGTCATACATTTTAAATGTGACAATTTTCCTAGTAGGTGTTCTTCCAGAAAAACCAACCCATATCGAATTATAGGCAAAATACTACATTTGTACTTTAGTATAATGTTAAGCTCCAGGTGTATTCATGGCGACTTTTAGTAGTTTTTGCACAATGATGTTGTGAATGGATATAAACACAAAATTTTTCCTGGATGTTTTTATTGTCTAGTCTGTTGGCCATAATTGGCCCAATAATCATATTAGAGAACCCTGATTTTATCACTATATAACATCTCCCTTTTGTTTCAGAATTGCTTGAACTTGCTTTAGCCTAAAGTCTATTAACTTCTTACAATCTTCTGCAGTAAACGAGTTCCAAATTTGAGTCGGCCTCTCTTTTAATTCAGGAGCTATTCTAGCCGGTGTACTGTGTTTTATTATTTACTTTATTGTTTTGTGTATATCTCTAATGTTATAATATTAATTTTGCTAAAAAATGTTTAAAAAATGTCCCTAATTACCATAATAGTAGTTGGATTCGAAGGATATTTCATTTGTTAACCAAATAAAATAAAATATTGACTTGGTCAAATGACATGGTTCTGGACTCGTAGAGTTTTTCAATGAATAGCTACTCAATTTTTTTATTGGGGACCAAATAAGCAACATTTAATGTCATTTTTTTATTTTTTTATTAATGGCAGTACAGACGCAATGACTTCCGCTTCAGACTACACCTCAAACACCTTCCTCATCAAACAAAAGACCAATGCACCTGTCTACTACAAGAAGTAAAATTCTAATGAACATTGGAAGCTTGACTGGACAAGATTTAACTCCTCGGAAACAACATCTTGTGAATGTAATAATGAAGAAACAAGACCATCTCAGGAAAGCCAAGTATCTTTGTAAAGAAAAGGCTTCATGACACGCGAGCCATTTCTAATCTGAAAGACTCCAATGTTGTTCACATCTTGTTTCAAGACGTTATGTTATCAGTGACAGCTAATTTTATGATGTCGCCGATCCGAAGTTCTAAGGCAAAAACCTGCAAAGGAAGAAGATGAACCTTAGATGATGGTACGACATTGGAAGCGACTACTATCTTTTTATTTTAATTGGCTGCAATTCCACCAGATTAGAGCAATGCATTTTTGAAGTTTTGCATGCTGCCAAACTGTATGGAAGGATGGATGTTGTGACATGGGAGTTAACAATGTAAAGGCTCTGAAGGAGTTGGATGTAACCATAGAGACACCTTTCTTTGTGTTTGCGAAGCGCAGATTTTATTCTATGTATGACCCTCCGCATTTACTGAAATGCACATTCAATTTATTAAGGAAACATAATGTCCTTCTGTCCTGCTCAGTTGGAAATGAAGAAAGTAAAACAGTGATGGAAGCCAGATTTGGAGATATTGATAAAAGCAATCCATATGTGTTAGTTTTGGTTAGAACCGATCTCTTTCACAATACTTTGCTAAAATTATTATTTTATGACAAATTTTTGTATAAATATTATTCATTGAGAAAAATTGAAAATTCGTATCGTGCAAACATTGCCACATGATGAGAAAAAGTTATTATCGTCTTATTGCTCAACTCATGCGTTGCGTAAAGTTTGTTATAATCAAAATCGTTGTTCATTACAGGTGTACTGGAGCAAAGAGCGATCGCTACTGCAGTCTATGGATACCTTATTTGACAGCTTCAATGGCAGAACAATATATGCACCCGCAGGAAAGAATCTCCGTTGTGCTGTAAAATATAACTCTTCCCACCTCAGCTATTGTCCCGAGGCAGTTCAAAATATCAACAGCTGGATTTTCAAAAGATTATTAAAAATTGGCTCTCAAAAACAATCCAAACCGCCTTCTCAAATTGGATGGATGGTTTCCTTGAATGCCATTCAATGAATATGGCAATACCTCAATTCAATGGGTACCACAATGCTACTACCAAGATTCCTCAACCAGGATCCGCTGGAAAATTTGTTTGGCTCAATTCGTTATGGTTGTGGCTGCAGTGACAATCCAAATGTCAAACAATTTATTGGGAGCCTGAAAACCCACACTTTGAAAGGTTTGACCAATCAAAATTTCACAGCAACAAACTGTGAAAACGATGACCACATATTGCTATCAAATTTGAAATAGTTCCTGAATGTTTCCGAGGGCCAAGGAGATTTGGAGCAACAGCATAAAATCATGAAAGTGTCTCAAGGAAAACAAGAAGTGTCGGAAGAACTTCTGTAGGAAATATCTTCCGGTATTTCATTAGAGATTTCTACTGGTAGTGTTAATATATTATCAGTAGCATATGTAGCGGGGTTCATAATTAAGTCTATTATAAAGCAGCTAAATTGTGAACTGTGCAAGTCGCTTTTAATTTCGAATGAGTTGGAAATTCATAATATATATACATATTTCTAATAAAGAGTGGCTGGTTGATAACAATGCTTTAGTATATCCCTCTGAATTATTCACTTCTGCTGTTGGCAACGGTGTGACTATTTTAGAGAAATATCTAGAAGAATGTGCTTCTAAAAAAACTTAAGGCTAAACGCTGAAATCCATTTGAGAAACAGAATCAATTTTGGTTGGCTAATAATATGTAACGAGCATATTAAAAATACTTCTTCTGTAACTCTTAAATCCATTTGTCGAATTGCTATGGTGTAAGAGAAGAAACCCAAAAATTAAAGTGGAGAAAAAAGAAAAAAGGTCTTCCACAAGAAAAATTTTAAAATTTAACCATATTATAACTTAAACATATTTGATGCAAATTATAATTAATCAATAAAAAAATTGGTTCATAGGCAACGTCTTTGTATTTCTTATTAAGTTGAACAATTTTGATTCCTTTTGCTTTCACTTCTTAAAGAAAGATTACTCAAAAATAATAATCGAAAGTAGCATTAGTGCAATTTAATTAATTTTGTGTCAAATCCACTTAATTAATAATTGAAAGCCTTTACAACTAATAATGATAATAAATATTTATATTTCTATTAAATTTAATAAATGGGAAGGAAAAATCATAGTCTATTTGGCCATTCAGTTTTACAATGTTATTTCCTTTAGTGATATTGATTCGTATTTTTTATTAATTTTAAATCAAAAACTATATTTACTTGATTATGTTGGCGTTTGGAACCTTCGGCAACATACACTAAAACTGAGCTTTATCCACAATACCGACACAGAATTTTTGCACTCGACGCGCTTTTCGCTAACCATATTAGCATCATCAGGAGATGATTAAAACTAGTTTTAATCATCTCCTGATGATGCTAACATGGCTAGCGAAACGCGCGTCGAGTGCAAAACTTCTGTTTCGGTATTGTGGATAAAGCTCAGTTTTAATATTTACTTTGTATCTTAGAAAAGTTCAAGTTTATATTCAGATAGTTTATTTCCATATACATAAAAGACACATAGGTATTGAAATTGTCCGAAAACTTAAAATCAGGTAAAGATAGAAATACATTGAGGCTTAACAAGTACGTATACATCAAACACGAAGAAATCATACAATAATCATTTAAAATAGCATTACAATAACAACATTGCTAAAATACTCCTATACAGAACTAAAGTTAAAAGTTAAGATTTCAATCATTATACAGAATGAGTGTTTAGCTGGTATTGTAATAATTTTATTTGGGACTATCACTATTCAGGAAATACTGTTAGTTACCCCATACAAGAAATCCATACGACAAGACAATAGAAAATTGTGATAGTACTTGTGTCTATTAAGATCCTCATTTGCAAGATTGTAAAGCTTTTTGATGAAAATTTGTTCCAAGCATGTTTAGTCTGGTTGCTCGATGGCAGGCAACGTCTTTGTCCGTATATTATTTGCATTTGTCATTCAATTGAACTTATGCCACTTTCGATTGTTTTTGCTTTCAGTTCTTAAAGAAAGACTATGCAAAAGTAATAATCGAAAGTAGCATTAGTGCAATAATTTGTCAAATCCGCTTAATCAATAATTGAAAGCCTTTATAACTAATAATGATATTAAATATTTGTGTTTATATTAAGTTTAATAGTCTATTTGACCATTCAGTTTTACAATATTATTTCTTGTAGTGGTATTGATTCGTATTGTCTATAAGAAAAATATATATCAAAAGTAAATAAATGACATTTTGAGTTATATGGTCGTATTTATTTAATTGAACCTCCAAATTTTAAAGAAATAAAGAAAAAAAGAAAAGATCGTTAATTTGAATTTGGCGCGCAAATGAGAGCGTCCGCCTCGTGTGCCATCTGCGTTCACCTGCTCTGATGATAGACAAAACATGGCAGCTTTCTTTCTCTCGGATGATTTATTAACATTGAGTTTCATGTCTCTTCCTTGTCTCTGTATACAGTGTGTCCAAAAAAGTATGCAACATATGGGAAACTTTTTTATTATTGGTTTCTCAGAAAATTTTATTCTTGATAAAAGTTGGTGCTTGCCCTAAAATAGTAAATGAGTATTTCAAATTTTCTGTACTGCTTTTAGTGCGGGCGCAAATGTAATTTTTTCGAAATCGCGTCAAGAGTAAAGTACCTTAATTTATAAAGATACAGCAAAATCTTATAAGAAAAAGTTCTTCCAAATTAAAAAAGTAATCTAAATATGAAATTTGAGTTAAGTACATCAACTTTTAATTTTTCTTTATTTTTCGCGATTTTTTTTTAAACGTTACGCCACTGGAGAATGTTTTGTTCTTGTGTTATTAGTATCCTTGCCAAGTAACTTCAAAATTTATTTAAGATAGAAATTAGTTACATAGTTGCATAATGTTGCAGTTTTTCCAGAGATAATAGCCAATATAGGTATAAGTGTGTTGCAAACACATTTAAACACTTTTGATTCAAAAATTTTTCCAGTCAGAATCATGAATAGACCCAACTCTATTTATTTCATGTAAAACAACTAATAATTTATTTATCTTTCGCACCCGATTAGTAAAATATGCCCTAGTATCCTAAAAAGGCATATAGAATGTTTGGTCTTGAAGAGTAGGCCATGCATTTGGAATGAAAACAAAAAAATAGCAATAATTTTACTTCGCTCTGACATATGAAATTAATTATTATTGAGTCATTCCTATTGTATTTTGTAATAATTATTGTGGACAATTATTTTGGACCAAAATTGTTTAAATGTATTTGCAACACACTGATACCTAAACTGGCTTTTATCTCTGTAAAAACTGAAACATTATGCAACTATGTAATTTATGTGTACTTTAAATCAATTTTGAAGTTGCTTGGCAAGTATACTAATAACAAAAGAACAAAGCATTCACCGATGGCGTAACGTTTAAAAAAAAAATCGCGAAAAATAAAGAAAAATTAAAAGTTGATGTACTTAACTCAAATTTCATATTTAGATTACTTTTTTAACTTGGAAGAACTTTTCCTTATAAGATGTTGCTGTATCTTTATAATTTAAGGTACTTTACTCTTGACGCGATTTCGGAAAAATAACATTTGCGTCCGCACTAAAAGCAGTACGTAAAATTTGAAATACTCGTTTACCGTTTTAGGGCAAGCACCAACTTTTATCAAGAATAAAATTTTCTGAGAATCCAATAATAAAGAAGTTTCCCATTTGTTGCATACTTTTTTGGACACACTGTATATATAATTTGCGAAAGAAATTTCTTTTTCGGAAGACCATGATATTGATATATGAGCTTGATTTTCATTCGGAATCGGGAAAAGCACCACCTGTGACCGGTTTCGACTTTCACAAGTCTCATCAGACAGGCTAGTGGGTACCCTTCCCGACCCTAACTGAAAACACAAGCTTTAAGTCAATCAAAGTCGTTATAGATAAACGGTAAGATGTTAACTCGTACTTTCTCTGCAGTATACTGCTAGAAGTTTTTAAAATCTGAATGTTTCGTAAAATGATTTTGATATGTATAGGCTCTCCTTCGCAGGCAATAACTATAACGACTTTGATTGACATAGATCTTGTGTTTTTAGGTTCGGGAAGGTTACCCACTAGCCTGTCTGATGAGACTTGTGAAAGTCGAAACCGGTCACAGGTGGTGCTTTTCCCGAACCTGAATGAATATCAAGCTCATATGTCAATATTATGGTCTTATGAAAAAGAAATTTCTTTCGCAAATCATACACCGTAACTTACAATATATACAATATATACATATATATGTATATATACATATAGAATACATACATTTTAAAATATATATGATATCATAAAAAACAACCTAAAATTCATCTACTTACGTAATTTCTATAACTGCTCATCTTCTATTTCAATAATTTCCATCGATGAGAATATTTGCACTAAGTTTTTATCGACACGATAACAGTTTTTTTCAACCGACAATTCGTTTGAAGACTAATATTTTTGTTTCTAGGGATAAAAAAATTAGTTTATTAAATCCTTAGATATACAACAGGTCACACATACTCCCAATTCGCAGAGATAAATTTCTATCACAATTTACCACAGGTTTCAAGAGTCCTATTTATTATGTTCGCGCACTATAGTATTACTTTCATTTACTTAAAAGATTACATACTGCCTTTCGGCATCTATAAATAATAGTAAACGTGAGGATGCATACAAATCTTATATTATTAGGCCAGAAATGTAAAGCTTTGACTTAAATACTGATAAATGGTAAGATTAAAAATGGTACCTAGAGGCATTAAATCTTCCCTAGTTTAAATAGAACATAAGATAATAAAATAAATGATGGCAAATAAAGAACCATTTAAACTAATGATACATAAATGTGATTTAAAAGCAAATCGTATTTGGTGACAGAATTCGTCGGAAAGCTAAACAGGAAGTAACTGATGAATCATAAATCGGTTTTGGTAAACTGGTAATTAATTTATTAATTATCATTTTATACAATTTTTAAATTAACTTTTAGATGAAGCTTTTATTTTAAGTCCCAATCTTATTTCTGTTTTTTAAGAATTCCTAAAGCTCGTTTCAAAGTGTATATCATTGGTCACTTTGGGTTACCACACTAACAGAGGGAAAGGGTATGATTATGTCTATGTTTTAATAATTTTTTAAAATTTCAATAATCACGATGACATTTAATTATTTTAAGAACCTTTGACCATGAATAAACGACATGACTCGATTTGAAAATAGCGTCAGACGCTGTAACGGGCATTCAAGAAGTTATTGTAAGAACTACAGGGTGAGTCAAATTAATTTAGAACCTATTTTGATCATTAAGACCAGCTTTATTATCACTAATCGAGAAATTTGACAGTTTCCAGTAAATTTCTTCGCAAAATAGTTTAAGTATTTTTCTTTCTCAAATCCTGAAATAGTGATAAATAAGATAATTATACCTTCCAATAGGTGAAGCCTTCTCGGCACTTCAAAAGAAAGCGTGAGATTTCTGCAGGAAAATTCTCCACATTTTATTGTACTAAAACTAAACCCTTGATCGCCGAATGGCCTAGATTTAAACCCAGTTGACTACAATATCTGAAATAGTTTAGAAGTCATGGTATTTGAGAACACGAGACTTACCACTATTTAAGACCTGGTAATGAATTATTCAGTCGATAAACAATAAATAGTGCAATTGAGTAGTGGCGCAAAAGACTAGATGGTAGTAAAAAATCAAGAGAATATATTTATGGTGTATAATTTTAAGCTCAAAACACAACAAACGCAATAATTTTGGAAGAATAAGTCTATTAAAACTTTATTCTCTGTTCTTTGAAATGCATTTAATATTAATTGGAGAAAAATCAGTATTTTGCTTGTACTCCAGGGAAATAAGGTAAAAAAAGAGGCCGTCTGCGGAATGAGGCCGGACAAGCTGAATTTTTGCAGAGACCTTCGTTTTGATGTTCCAATGGAGCACAAGAAAATCTCATATGCCTACCCTTGTGCGTCTTGAGATATCGAAGGTCAAAGGTCATTAAAGTCGTTTTTTCGCGAAAATCTCACTTCCAGTGCATCTGACGTCGTAAGAACCCATAACAAAACTTACGTAAAATAGTATTCTCTACAAAATTATTCATATACATTTTTCTCGTACGACCAACCGTTTTCGAGATATAGCATGATAAAGCGGGAGCGCGCATTCGTAATAGGTAGTACTGCATTATACGATCATCTGCAAAAATATTTTGAGCATGAATTAAGTCCATATCCAACATCACTATTTGACAATGAGAGCATGCGAAAAACCACAAAATCAAAATTGTATAATATGATGGAGCCTGTCAATATTGAACTCAATGAAGATAATGTAAACTACGTCATCAATGGTGGATATTTGCTACATCGTGTCGTATGGAACAAAAACGATACTTTCTCCGACACTCTGGATAGATATGTTACATATTTGCAAAGGCATTTTGGTTCTAATATAATTGTTATATTTGACGGATACTCAGACAACTATAGAAATATAAAATCAATGGAGCAATTAAGATGAAGCACTGCACTGTTTACATTCTATGAAGTTCGCTTTGATGCAACAATGATTGTGCCAGTCACCCAAGAAAAGTTCTTATCAAATCGATTCAACAAAAGGAATTTTATTGAAATGCTTATTGAACAAGTATAAGCTGCCAACATCGCTACAAAACAAGCCAAGGATGATGCAGATGTTCTAATCATCGAAACAGCTATGGAAGTATCGGAAAAAGAAAGAACCGCCGTCATCATTCGAGAAGACATTGATTTGCTTGTTCTCTTAATAGGACGAACTCAGTCACATGAACGACAAATTTTCTTAAAGAAAATTGGCAAAGGGACTACATCAACACGAATTTATTCGTCTAAAAGTCTCGGCAAATATAGTCTTTGCAAAGAAAATATTTTGTTTTTGCATGCCCTCACTGGATGCGACACTACGTCCGCACTATTCAACAAAGGAAAACTTCAGGTTATGACAATGTTGAGAAACATCCCGATTTGACTCACTCGGCTCAAATATTTCAAGCAGAAAATTGCCCTCCAGATACAGTATTTCAGAACGGAAAGCGTTTTCTGTTAGCTATGTATGGTGCTCCAAAAGATGAAGTGAACCTTGACAAATTTAGATACACCCAATTCATTAAGGGTACATAGTCATGTAGACCTGTTTAATTGTCAACCCTTCCACCTAGCAGTGAAGGAGCTCGACAGCATATTTATCGGGTCTACTACCAAGTACAGATTTGGCTAGGGAAAAATCTACAACACGAAGAATGTGGTTGGGATTTAAAAAACGACATATTACAGCCAAAAACAACACTACTGCCACCTGTTCCAGA
Source organism: Pissodes strobi (assembly GCA_016904865.1). Classification (NCBI taxonomy): domain Eukaryota; kingdom Metazoa; phylum Arthropoda; class Insecta; order Coleoptera; family Curculionidae; genus Pissodes; species Pissodes strobi. The sequence goes on from MU190606.1 coordinate 9,482, forward strand.
CGAACTATTAGATACAATATTCTGTAATTGTAAAAAGGGGTAGTGGTGCGCAGTGCGGGTGTAGAAAAGTCGGGCTGCCATGCTCCAAAGTTTGTGGTCAGTGTCACGGACAGGCATGCCTGAACCCGTCAACAGAGTTGCAAAACATCGAAGACTTCAATGACCTTGAGCCTGAAGAGGTTTTGCCAACAGACATAGAGCCAACAGATATAGAGGAAGCATCTGACGAAGATAATGTGTTGATGGAGGTGCAAGTGGAACCCGACGAAGGCGAGGAGGAAGGTAAGGAAACATAAGGCGCGTAGCCCCAGGTGCAAAAAATGATAGATTAATGTTAAAAAACTTTTCCTAAGATCGAAAACATGGATTAGGCCTACTGGGGATACCATGTCAAAAAAAAACGCGCCTTGCATTCTATTTCAAAAGTGGTGTGGAAAAGAATGTATTTTTTGTTATCAATTATTTATTATATATTTTTTTTTATAAATAAACAAATTTTGAAGGGCTTTAATAATGGGAATTTAATTTTCCAGTCTAACAGATTAATGAAAGTGCTTATAGCTCTGCAGTATAATACAGTATTACCTATTACGAATGCGCGCTCCCGCTTTATCATGCTATATCTTGAAAACGGTTCTTTGTACGAAAAAAATGTATATGAACAATTTTGTAGAGATTACTATTCTACGTAAGTTTTGTTATGGGTTCTTACGACATCAGATGCACTGGAAGTGAGATTTTCGCGAAAAAACGATTTTCATGACCTTTGACCTTCGATATCTCAAGACGCACAAGGGTAGGCATATAAGATTTTCTTGTGCTCCATTGGAACATCAAAACGAAGGTCTCTGCAAAAATTCAGCTTGTTCGGCCTCATTCCGCAGAGGAAGTTTTATTTCTCTGGAGTATTGACCAAAACACTTTGAAAACCCGATAACAGAGAAAATTATTCAGTAATTGAGAGAATACGACAATTACCACTATTTAAGAATTGATAAGGAATTATTTAAGGCTGGAATCAATTCAGTCGATAAACAATAAATAGTGTCATTGAGCAGTGGCGTGAAAGCCTCTAAAGTGGTCGCAAAAATGAAGAGAACATATTTGTAAAGAATATTTCTAAATATTAACATTGAAAATGTTTCTGTTATTCTAGTATGGGGCATCAAATCGCGAAAAAGTGCATGCTACATTTGCCACACATGATGTCATGCGTGAGAGATCGTCTTAGTTTGTTTATGCAGACGGAATCGGTTCAAATAACAAAAATACATTAAAACTACCGAAAACTAACCGAAAGTTGATTGAACGACTAACCCAAACTAACCAAAAGTAACCAAAAGCCCCAAAAAGGGTTAAAATATATCGGAACAGATTAAAAAAATAAAAGTAAGTTAAAACTAATTCAAAGTAACCGAACTTTGGCAACTAATCAAAACTATCCAAAAACATTAAATTTGGTTATAACGTATCGGATCAGGTTCAACTTACTAAAATGAATTGGAACTAACTGAAATTAAACGAATATTGATTGAACGACTAAACAAAAGCACCAAAAAGGCTAAAACGTATCGGAACAGTTTAAAAATATTAAGTTAAAACTAAATTAAAAGTAACCCAAAAGAATCGAATTTTGGCGTCTAACCAAAATTAAACCAAAAACATTAAAATTGGTTATAACGTACCGGAAGCGGGTTCAAATGTCTAAAATAAATTAAATCTCGGAATTAATCGGAAATTAACCGAAATAAGCGAAAATTGCTTGAACGACTAATCAAAACTAACCAAAAGTAAACGCATCAAAAAGGGCTAAAACGTATCGGAACAGATTCAAATGATTTAAATAAAATAAAACTAACTGAAATGAATCGAAATGGCTTGAACGACCGACCAAAAGTAACCAAAAGCACCAAAACAGGCAAAAATGTATCGGAATACGTTACAGAAATTAAAGGAAGTTGACACTAACCAAAACGAGCCGAATTTCAGCCAACTAACCCAAAATAACCATAAACGTTAAATTTGATTATAACGTATCGGAGCCGGTTCAAATGAATTCTTCTTCGGTTTCAAGAGAGTGATTTTTGAAGGTCGCATTACGACATAGATGCCGAAAGGCAGTATGTAATCTTTCGTAAGTAAGATAAGTTGAGACTAAGTAAAACTAACCGAAATTTGATTGGACGACTAACCAAAACTAATCAAATCTATTAATATTGATTATAACGTATCGTAACCAGTTCAAATGACTAAAATAAGATGATACTAAATGAAACTAACCGAAAGTTGATTCGACGACTAACCAAAACTAACAAAACTTATTAAAATTGATTATAACGTATCGTAACCAGTTCAAATTACTGAAAAAAGTTGATGATAAGTGAAACTAACCGAAAATTGATTGGATGACTAACCCCAAGTATCCATATATCAATTAAAATGTATTATAACATATCGGAACCGGCTCAAATGACTAAGATATGTTGAGACTAACTGAAATAACCGAAAGTTGATTGGACCACTAACCAAAACTGACCAAATCTATTAAAATTGATTATAACGTATCGGAACCGCTTCAAAGACTAAAATATGTTGAGACTAAGTGAAACTAACCGAAAGTTGATGCGACGACTAACCAAAACTAACAAAATCTATTAAAATAGATTACAACGTATCGTAACCAGTTCAAATGACTAAAATATGTTGAGAGTAAGTGAAACTAAGCGAAAGTTGATTGGACCACTAACCAAAACTAGCAAAATCTATTAAAATTGATTATAACGTATCGGAACCGCTTCAAATGACTAAAATATGTTGAGACTAAGTGAAACTAACCGAAAGCTGATTGGACGGTTAACCCAAACTAAGCAAATATATTAAAATTGATTATAATGTATCGGAACCGCTTTAAATGACTAAAATATATTGAGACTAAGTGAAGCTAACAGAGAGTTGATGCGACGACTAACCAAAACTAACAAATGTATTAAAATGGATGCGAGTGATGCGTCGCTTCCCTTTAGAAAATCTCAAATTTCACAATATTCAGTGGTCTTTTATTTCATTTTTATTTCTATACAATAAATTTCCATCCATCATGCTTGTTCTGGAATTCTTCTGCATAGTACACAACTAATACCTTCGAGAAAAAATATTCAAAAATTAAACCGATCGACCGCGACCACCCCGATCCAACGAAACCTGAAGCGAACGAAAAATGCGATGCAAGGATGCAAGTGTACCTCACATCAACCGGCCGGGAAATAACATTGTGTTGTCCGCGAGTAGTCAATGAACCTTCTGTAGGAGAACAGCTAAACTGTGGCAAGTTTTAAGTTCTTGGTGATGCGATTGAGTAAACACATCTCGTCGGATTTCGGTTGTGGGCGTTTTATGGTGAGAAATCGAGAAACTATTACGTACTTCTTTCAGTAATTTACCTTAGTGACAAATTACAAATTATAAAAATTTTAAAAGTTAAATTCTATGTTTTTGTCTCCGCTTTTGTTATTCAATAGTGAGTAAGCACACTAAATGGTTTGTTGCTAATAAAATATGTATGATGTATGTCTTATTTTTTGCTGATTCATTTTTATATCCCATGACATAAAAAAAGGTAATAGTTAATAAAATATTAACAAATATTGGCAAAGTTTAGATGCGGTCTCAGACAATTTTTCGTCGCGCGAGTCTAAGGATCGCGGTTAACATCGACGTCTATTAGTTGAAAATTCCCAGCTTATTGGAAATAAAATAGGGTAGATATTGCTGATTTCGTTTAGTAGAATACGAGTTATTTGTGTGTATTTTTGCTGAAATTATTTAGGTTTTGTTTGGGTTAGTTTGGATTAGTTAGGATTATAAATATTTGAATAAAGATTAGTAATATTTTATTTAGTGTCATCACCAACAATGAGAAAATTTAATGTTCAAACATGGCGCGAAAATTTAGCCAATCAGCGTTAATGTTGCCCGCGATCCTTAGCCGCTCGTTTTTCATCTGAGGCCAGTTTTTGCTCATTGCATCCCTTACTGTTTTCCTCACGCTAGGCCACTGTTATAACGTATCGTAACCAGTTCAAATGACTAAAATAAGTTGCTACTAAGTGAAACTTACCGAAAGTTGATTGAACGACTAACCCAAACTAACCAAATCTATTAAAATTGAATATAACGTATCGGAACCGTTTCAAATGACTAAAATAAGTTGAGACTAACTGAAACTAATCGAAAGCTGATTCGACGACTAACCAAAACTAACCAAATCTATTTAAATTGATTATATCGTATCGGAGACGACTCAAATGACTAAAATAAGTTGAGACTAAAATAAACTACCCAAAAGTTGATTCGGCAACTAACCGAAACTAACCAAATCTATTAAAATTGATTATAGCTCATCCAAACCGGATCAAATGACTAAAATAAGTTGATGCTAAGTGAATCTAACCGAATGTTGGTTGAACGACTAACCCAAACTAACCAAATCTTTTAAAATTTGTTATTACGTATCGGAACCGGCTCAAATAAGTAAAATAAGTTGAGACTAAGTGAAATTAACTGAAAGTTGATTAGACGGCTAACCAAAGCTAACCAAATCTAACCAAATCTATTAAAATTGAATATAACGTATAACGTAGTCCACTCAAATGACTAAAATAATTTGGTACTAAGTGAAACTAACCGCATTAGATCGGGGATTGAGAGACGAATCGAATGAATATTTTGTTAGTTCTAACCCAACCACCCCTAATGTTATAAATTGTAAAAACGAACGAAACTTTAAGTAATACCTATGTATTTATATAGTATATTTTAGTAAACTAAACTTACTTAATCTGCCAAAAGAAATTGTTTTACATTAAAATGTGTTAGGGGTAGATGAGGGTGAGTTTTAGGTTATCAGAATAGACTAGTCGTGTTGCATATCGCTAGATCGGAGAATGAGAGACAAATCGAATGCAAAAGTTATTTTGCTTTTTACAACCACACTTAACGTTATAAATTGTAAAAAGAATGAAACTTGAGGTAATAGGCATGTATGTGGTATATGTTGTAAACTAAACTTAAGTAATCTAATCTGATCTAACCCAAACTAACCCAGACTTATATCAACTATTACTTTCAACACAATTATGAGTTTTCTCAGATCTCAAATTTAATAAGCGTTGCATTCTGCTTCGGCAGTCTCAGTGTCTCCCTCGGTTGCATCTTAGTAAAGAGCTTTGAATTTTTTTATTGGTTCTTGCGTTACTTCCGAGGGGCAAACCGCGGCCCAAAATTTGTACACTTTCAAAATAATAGAGATTTCACGGATTTCACAAAAGAATACAATGATTGTGCTGGGATTACAATGATTTCAAGGGGATTGCAAATAATTCAATGGGATTGCGAAGATTTCATAGATTGCAAGGAGAATTCATGGATTACTGAAAGAATGTAGGAATTGCAAAGAAGAATCAAACAAAAATATTCTGATTTTATAATGTGATATACTGCCAATTTAAAACAGAAATGATGTTTAAGTTTAAACATTTAGGGTGAGCTATTATTTAAAGTAATACTCTCTTTTTAAGCCCAAAAATAGAGAACAAAAAACTATTCAGAGCTGTTTATTAATTATCCCAATTAGACAGTTTTTTTACAGATACTTATGATATGTCCTTAACAACCAAATCGTATTAAAAACTTATATCACACTATTAGAAAAGTTACATTTTCTATGGCAACTATAAATGGGAAAAAAATACATAACAAAATAACATTAAAATCCTAATGAAATATTCTAATATCACCCCAAGTAAAAACAACTCGTAACAAGAATAATCTAGAAAATAATATATTATAAAATACAATAATATAAAATATGAAATGATGCTTAGATGTACATACAGTCGTGCCGACAAAATTCTGGGACAAGCATCTCCCAGGCTACAAGGAAAACATTTAGAAAAATTCACTTCAGTACCATGGAAATACCTAACCCAAACATTAAGGATATTCGGATTCTCCACCTCTATAAGAGGAAACTTAAGTCCATATTAGCTGAGAACCCCTTTTATTCATTGACTAAATTTTTTTCACACGCTTTTATTTAATCGAATTTTGCTTAGTTGTAGTGTTTAGATTTTAACCATTTGTATCTTGTTTTAAATGTATTTTTAAATTTATATTTGACAATTCCAACATATGTGATCATGTCAATGGAAGTAAATGAATAAATAGTTTGAACGTAAAACGGCTCGTAAAACGGTGACAAGTCATGACTACTAAAAAAAACTTTGCACCTCTCGTGACACCTTAATTGAGGTTACTAGATTATCCGAGAGATTACCTGATACCAAGGTTTTTTTCGTTTTTTTTCTAATAGTCTAGGTGCTGACAGGATATTCCGAGGGATATTCTTTTGTCCCAGAATTTTCTCGTCACGACTCTATCTGCAATAATATGAAATATGTAAATTTGCTTAGATGTACCTACATATCTACTGATACAACACACAGTAAAAATAGGAATACCTCAGAGGCTTAGTGTTTGTTTCGCTACTTTATACTCTTCTTTTAATTTTTAAAAGCTCTTCTCTATTCATGATAAAAGGCGCATTTCCAATTAGAGTTATTGGACCATAAAAGATATATTTTGACGAGACCACATCAATGTCTTCACTTTTGGGCTAAACATAAGAATCTAAAGTAAGTTTCAAAAAATTTACCTTGTATGTGTCTGAGCCATTTTTTTCTGTTGTTCTTCCTATAGACCATTGCTGATCATATAGAACAGCATAATACCTTTCTAATAAAATTTCCTGCTGATAACTCGAGTAAAGATCTACATCACTCTTACAGCCGGAATTGAAGGATTCTGTGCCGTGTCATTTAATTCAGGTGAACTTATTTCTTCATCCTAACTGTCGTCAGATTCTTTTTTCTTTTTTTTGACCTCTTTGTATCTTTTTAATTTTTTTTTGTAGGTAAATAACTTAAATTTGCATCGGACGCTTTTTTTTCTTATGACCTTTAATTGAACCTTTATTATTTGATAAAAATCTTCTTAATCTTCCCGAATTTTCATCGAATAACCAACAAAAAGCGGTTTTTTTAATTATAACGTCCTTATTGTCTAACGTAACTTTTAAGTAAGGAGAACTCTCATCAATATTAGTGCCTTTAATTTTAGCTGAGAAATCCTTTAGTTCCTACGTCCCGTCCCTATTTTCTTGTGCAGTTTCAGTTCCAATAATGTGCGTTGTTTCAAAATCATGTTTTTCTACAATTATGTCATCATCGGTGTCACTCTCATTCTCGCTCTCAGTTTCCATGTTGATTATTTCGTCAGGCTTTTTTGGTACCAGGTCTATAGATAAACAATCCTCTTTTGTGGATAGTAAACCAATTTTGTTAGCCTCATTAAGTGCATCTTTTAGAGCTGTTTCTACACAAACCTCTACATCCAGGTTGTCTAAATCTCAATCCATGTCGTTATTGGATTTTGGATGCCTATATAATTTTTTTTCTTCCCTAGGAAACACAAAGACATTTTGAACTTCATTTACTATGTTGTTTAAAGTTCTAATTCTAGTAAGCCTATGCAAAAAAATCTTTGCTATTGACCTGGCTATCCTGAACTGGTTTTCACCAGTTTGACTTGAAATGGGGTAAATAAAACATTTCAGAGTTTTTGTCTGTACTTAAATTGACCTAGGTATAAATACATATTTATGTTTAGCCAAGTCTTAGACAATTTATAGTAATACCTACTATTGTTATCATAACCTAAAATCGAGCTTAAAATAGAAACCTCCTTTTGATACCAAGTGAAACTTAGTTTTAAAAAATGTCTTACCTTTTTATGTGATGTCGCCACTATAAAATAATTAAAACTTCATTCAAATCAATACAAAAGTAACGCCTCGAGTAACGCAATGCCACAATAACAGACACTTCGTATATTATAAAAAAGCTGGACCGAGAGCTGGACTAAATTTTCTTTAACAGGGTATGGGAATTACTCGGGGACTTACCAGCAATATTGGTATTTTTAATACGTTTTGTGCAGGCCCGCCGTGTGGCCCGCAATGTTGCCAGATGGCCAAAAAATTACATATTCAATACAGGTTACACACAGAGATTGCACACTGATTTCAATATGAATATCAAGGAATACAGGTAGATTTCAAGGATTGCAATCAGATTTCAAGGGAATGCACACAGATTTCAAATAATTGCAATAGATTTCAAGTGATTTCAAAATATGATTACAAGATTGCAATGTGATTTCATGGATTGCAAATGGTGTGTACACTGATTTCAGAGCGCGGTTTGCCCCTCGGTTACTTCCAATAAAATAAAGTTTTTTAAGCCTTGTACAGGGTTATCCAACGAGGACTAGACAAGGCGATTTTTTGACTTTCCCTGTACTTTTATAAAAAAAAAACTGAAATAGCCATCTTATGTAATTTTCTCCCGCGAATTCGGATATGTTCAGCAAAAAACAATTGAACATCAAATAAAAGTGCTAGGGGTCACTTTGATATTTTTTTAAATGGAACACCCTGTATATTTTTGTACTCTCTAGAAAAATCTAAACACATTTTGTGTATAATATCCTATACCCATCTTCAGCTGTTTACTAAATATTGACAGTTGAAAGTCGGGCATTTTGACACTTTGACAGGCTCTAAAATCTAAACCGCACGAGATCAAAGAAAACGGTTTGCACATTCCTATCTTGGGTTTTCGTAAGCTATCGAATGATAGTAACTTTAAGTTTAACCGGAGGTTTAAAAGTTCCGGTTAATTTTATCCCCAGGCTAAATTCGAAGATACTGCCATTCGATAGTTTATGAAAACTTAAGATAGGAATGTGCAAACCGTTTTCTTTGATCTTGTGCGGTTTAGATTTTAGAGTCTGTCAAAGTGTCAAAATACCCGACTCCCAACTGTCAATATTTGGTTGACAGCCAAAGATAGGTATAAGATATTATACACAAAATGTGTTTAGATTTTTCTAGAGAGTCCAAAAATGTAGTAATATACAGGGTGTTCCATTTAAAAAAATATCAGCGTGACCCCTAGCACTTTTACTTGATGTTCAATTGTTTTTTGATGAACATATCCGAATTCGCGGGAGAAAATTACATAAGATGGCTATTTCAGTTTTTTTTTTATAAAAGTACAGGGAAAGTCAAAAAACCGCCTCGTCTACTCCTCGTTGGATAACCCTGTACAGCAGCGTTACCGTTTTAGTACATTTGTACTAAATTTAGTACATGTTTAACGTGTAAGTACAATAGTACATGTTATAGGGATATTGGTCAAATTTAGTACATTTCACACGAGCGCTCAAAAATTGAATTTCTTTCATGCAGCAGGACCATCTAGAATAGATAACCGCTGAAAGTTACGCTGGCCTTGTTGGAATGAAGAAGCAACAGGAATCTTTACAGGAACCTTTAACTTTAAAATCTTCCGCCTCCGTCACACGGATCGCTGGTAATTCCCTGCCGGCCGCAGAAATCACAAGCGCCTAGCAATGGAGGAAAATTTTCGATGCGATTCCGTACATGTGCAATGCTGAAACAAGAATAATAGGTATTATTATGGCTTTGCATGACTCTCCGCTCGCTACATACGGGGGCGCAATCAACAAGAACTAACTAAAACTAACCCAAGACTAACCTGAAGTTCAGAAAAAAAAAGTAAATTAATGAAAAACAAACATAACCTTATAAAAGATAAACAAAACATCTCTCCCGACCGACGGAAATTGAACCCGCAGCCCAGAAATCACAGACAAACACTCTGCCCACTACACTACTGAAAAAGTTTCACTAGAAAGACTAAAGACATGGATAATTCCGATATTTCGGCCATATTACGCATGCACGATATCGGATCGAAAATTTGGCCCCTTTCGCTAGACGCTTTTCAGAAAACCCCGAGCGTCTGCTTTAAACATATTTTATTTTCAGTTAGCTTAGATGTTGCTGTTAGTGAGCACTTGGCGTTTACTTATCTTGCCTCTTGTGTTTCAGATATTTATTTTCAGTTAAGAATTTTATTTTGTTTAACGATAGATTTTCTCTTGTTTTTGGTTTTAAAAATATATGTATTCGTAATTATAAAGGACCTGTAAATTTTATTTCTATACAATTAATTAACCTGCGAAATACACTTTGCCAACGAAAGCGAGCTTACAGCTTTTAATTGGCGATAAAATACAAAAGGGCTATAAGGGGCAAATTTTCGATGCGATACCGTGCATGCGTAATATGACCGAAATATCAGAATTATCCATGTCTTTACGTTCTAGCGAAACTCCTTTAACACGTCGGTGGTGTAGTAGGCAAAGTGTTTGCCTGTCATTTCTGCGCTGCGGGTCCGATTCCCGTCGGCGCGACAGATGTTTTGTTTACCTTTTTTAAATTATGTTTTGTTTTTTTATTATTTATTACTTTTTTTTAAATTTTGATTAGTTCTTGTTGATTGCGCCCTTCCCCGTAGCGAGCGAGGGGCCATGCAAAGCCATAATAATGCCTGTTATTCTTGTTTCGCCATTGCGCATGCACGGTATCGCATCGAAAATTTGACCCCTATGGCTAGTTAGAAAAACTGTTTAGTACAATTTAGTACATTTTCGGGATATTTGTAAGTACATTGGTAAAATCGTCTGCGGTAACACTGCTGTACAGGGTGGCTCGAATTCGTGTCTATGTATGGGGAACTTGAAAACCGTAAGAGATACAGTGTCGGTCAAATTAAGGCAAAATTGCGCATTTAGGTGCCTAACAATATGCCATTTAGAAAGTTTTAAAATTCCGAGTATTTCCAGAGATATCCGGAAAAAACCGAAATTTTGAAAAATCGTTTTATTTTTTTCCTGTGCTTATTTAAAAACGGATTTCAAATTGAATTGCACTTTTGCATTGCCACTTTTTCCGCTCTATCCAATGATGTTATCCAGTTTGAAATCCGACGTTTCGTCTTCAAGGGATCATCATCAACTTTCTTTTTTTAAATACGAATTTAAATTTTTTTTATCGTTTTTCAGATGGTATTGGCGTTATTAATATGAGTATATGTTTTTATTTTTTTTTAATTTTTATTATTTTTTTTTTAATTTATATATTTTGCTTTGGCGTAATTTTAAATAATTTAAGGTAGGTACTTTTGAATTTTTTATATTGTTTAAAAACATTTTATTTTGGTTTTTGTATTAAGTGGAAAATTGGAGCCCGTATTAAAAATGAAAAATAGAAAAAATTTTTTTTACGAGAATATGGCCATGAACTATTACTCAAACAAGTTTCTTAGTGCAAAGATGAAATATTTTCAACTCTTAACCAATTAAAATGTTTTTTGAATAGAGAACATAACCAATTTATATTCATACTGCGTGATACTATAAATACTTTGATGGAAAACACACCTATTGGAATTTTGCATATAAATAATAAAAAAAATAATAATTTATAGGCAAAATTCCAATAGGTGTGTTTTTCCATCAAAGTACCTATAGTATCAAGTAGTATGATATTGTTCATGTTCTCTACTAAATAAATTTTTTAATTGGTTAAGAGTTAAAAATATTTTATCTTTGCACTAAGCAACTTGTTTGAGTAATAGTTCATGGCCATATTCTCGTAAAAAATAATTTTACTATTTTTATTTTTAATACGGGCTCCAATTTTCCACTTAATACAAAAAACAAAATAAAATATTTTTATAGAATATAAAAATTTTAAAAGTACCTACCTTAAATTATTTAAAATTACGCCAAAGCAAAATATTTAATTAAAAAAAAACAATAATAAAAACATATACTCATATTAATAACGCCAATACCATCTGAAAAACGATAAAAAAATTAAAGTTCGTATTTAAAAAAAGAAAGTCGATGATGATCCCTTGATGACGAAACGTCGAATTTCAAACTGGATACCATCAGTGGATAGAGCGGAGAAAATGGGATTGCAAAAGTGTAATTCAATTTGAGATCCGTTTTTAAATAAGCCCAGAAAAAAAATAAAACGATTTTTCAAAATTCCGGTTTTTTCCGGAAATCTCCGGAAGAACTCGGAATTTTTAAACTTTCTAAACGGCATATTGTTAGGCACCTAAATGCGCAATTTTGCCTTAATTTGATCGACACTGTATCTCTTACGGTTTTCGAGTTCCCCATACATAGACACGAAAACGAGCCACCCTGTACATACCTATTATTTTGTTAAACATTATTGTTGAAAAATTGAAGTAATATGATAATAAATTTTATTGGTGTATAATTTTAAGCTCAAAATACATCAGAAGCATTAATTTTGGATGACAAGTCTAATCAAAATTTGTTCTACAGCAAAGGGCTTTTGAATGCATTTAATATTAATTGGAAAAACATCAGTATTTTGCTGACCAAAAAATTTCAAAGAATCGATAAAAGGAAAACTGTTTCAGTAATTGGGAGAATTTATATGCAAATAGTTTTGTGACAAATTCTTCATGGAGTCAAATGATCTGTTTAATTTGGCTATGATCAGCCGAGTTTTTAAACGTTGCCAAGTTTGTTATTTCGATTAAATGGAACCATAGCCTGCGGTGCTGTCCTTTTTGAAATCTAGCTTATTAATGTTTTTCGTACAAATCAGATCCAAAAGCCAGCAAAATTGTTTTTATTCTTAAGAAGATCAACATGAATTCTAAATTAATTTGACCTACCATGTCAATATATGCCTTGTATACTCAATAATTTCAAAATGAGAGTATTTGAATTTCATCAAAACTTAAGCTAATATAATTTGACCCCTTAACCTTTTGTGGATTTATTCTATCTCACTTAAAAAAAAAATCTGGCAAAAGTATAATGATCTATTTGCGAAAATAAGATGAAATTGATTTATTTCAAAACTCAGCTTTTATATCGACTAACGAAAACTGAAAAAGAGGTGCAATGATTTTTCATATTCAATCAATACAATAAACTATTAGTGAATATATCTGAGAAAAAAAAATAATTTAATGATTCGGTCATTTATAAAAGAAATATATTAATGTATATAGAGGATAGAGGGAACATGCTATTCCTGAATGAAATGAAAATGGCATGTAATTATCTTTCAACATTCCTATGTAGAGAAGATCAAACAAAATTAATTTAGGTGTCAGATATACATAAATAAGTCTTCCCTCTTGGGGTGAGAAATATAATGTAATAATTTTCCAATTAAGTCTACAATCTGGCAAACAAACTCCTGTTTTATAACAGAAAACGAATTCAAACTATTATTTAAAACATGAAAGTAATTAATTTAGTATCCTGTAAATAACTTAGAAGTGAACTATTATGATATATACGTACTTAACAAAAATAATATCCAATCTGACCCTCGAAAAGAAATTCAGTCATCCGAAGAAACAAAACTATTAACCCCACAAACGCATTTAAATGAAATCGATTCAAGTCAATAAATTTAAAGTTATTGAGTCACAGAAAATGGATCC
>MU190606.1:27974-41590 GCA_016904865.1 Pissodes strobi
ATTCAAGTCAATAAATTTAAAGTTATTGAGTCACAGAAAATGGATCCACGCCGATTTTTCACCACTAGTCCTATTCAAACGCCTCGAGCCGACGTTCGGCGTCTAAAGGCGTCCTACTCGAATCTCGTCGACAGGAGTCGAACAAATCCGAGCCGCAGCTAATTCAACCTAAGTAGATTAAACGCAAGAGACACGGAAAAATATATATTTATTTGGCTGTGCTAGACAAACAAATCACGTTTGCCCGAATAACGTAGAATCTGTTAAGATGGGTCAATTGCCTTTCAAAATTGTGTCGGGAAATATTATTTTCTTTTAAATTGATTTGTGTACAGAGATTCATTTACCATATTTTATGCCATAATGGGAAATTTATCATAATATCGTACCACACCAGAATGACAGTTAAAATTGATTAACTATTCCACATGTTCAAGAACAGTGTGCTACCTAGTTCAGATAATTACTTTCACCAGTAATATGATGCACTATCAAGCACCTAGAAATATGGAAATAATGCTGATTTTCTGAAAAAGCAAACATAAGGCAATTAACTACGATGCATTTATTCAGTAGCAACACGATCTAACCCAAACTATTATGATTAACCTGGCCGATAGTTCAAAACAATACTCGAATTAGAGGTCAAAGTTTGGTATAAAAAGCTGCGCAGCAGCCAATACCGGCAGATTTTGTCTTCAGTGCAAATTAATGAGAGGAAATGCCCCTCTGGCAGACCAAAGCTCTCACCTTAAAAAAGACCTGTCAGTGCAAAACATTTCGGAGAATAACCCTGGGGACTTACGAGATATATATTCCTGGATATTCTAGTAAAAGGTGAGTAAACCTAACCTGAAGCCAATAGTTGACAATCTTGTTATACTTGAGTGTTTCTATCCATCTCTCCCAACTACCTATCTGAGCTACGCAACCTGAAAGAGCACAGGGTAACTGTAACGGCCAGTTCTTCTTCTTCTCTCGTCTTCTTCTTTTTCTATTTGCTTCTTCCTCCGCCTAAGTGATATTTTCTCTGTTATCTAAGGTATTTGTTATTGTTTTGCGGGTTTCAAAATTTTAATTTCACGCAACTTTATTCACCAAAAGTTGCTAGTGGTTGATTTTCTAATTGTACGCCCCTTTTGTGTCCACAATTTTTTGTTGGTTATTTTCTTTCTTATATTATGCCATTGCGTGTTGTGCCTCTAACATAGTTAGCTGAAATTTCTTTGCTTCATTCTTGACCCCTCTGTCTTCTTTCTGATTACTACTTGTGGTTGTCTTGGTCTCTTGGTCCATTTTGTGCATGAACTGATTTTTCGTACTCTTCTTATGGTCCAAACGCACAAAGGTCCCGACCCAATTTAAAATAGATTTCTGCAACATAAGAGGCCTAAATACAAGCATACATTCAGCACTACAAGCATATAGACCACACATACTAGCTCTTCCAGAAACACAAGTATGTTCTACAGCAGCAACAGTAAACTACTCCTATCCTGGTTACGACTTACACACCCGATTTAGACATATGCCTTTTTGTCCGAAGCGACCATGAAAGGTCGAGGAAACACTCGAACAACCTTGACGTCATGTGGCTCATGTCCACCGTCAAGTGATTAACCAAGTTTATATGCGGTCTCTATCGCCCTCCGAGCGATAGGGCCAACCAAATCTTTTTACAACACTAGCTACCACTTTTGACTCAATACAGGTCGATCACTCCAATTCAGAAATTATCGTTCTAGGAGATTTTAATGCCCACAACACCAACTGGCTCAAATATAACAATAAGACCGACAACGAAGGTAGAGAAGCTGAAGCATTTGCCATCAGCTGCGAGCTTACTCAACTTGTAAACGAACCAACTCGAATTTCAGAGAGGGGCGAATTCGCCGCCCGTCTGTATCTTTTTCTAACCACCAATCCTGACCAGTACCTACACAATTACAGTTGGTCCGCCATTAGGTACTTCAGACCACAAACTTATTACCACGGTTTGTGAATTACCACTTCTATAGAAGGATGCACCATTGCTTCGCAAAATCTGGCATTACAACCTAGATTTTTCTTGGCTCGACGTCCGCTTGGGCACTGATGGCACGTCAGTCTGCTGCGAAGAGATTACTCAAGTTAATCTCCTAAGGATTGGAAGCATATATCCCCAATTCCATCAAGTTACCGTCAAAAGGAAAGCCCTGGTTCGACAGAAGATGCGAAAGAGCTGTAGGTAGGAAACAGCAAGCCTACAAGTAGTGGCAGTAAAATCAGACCGCCGAAAATCGCAATTATTTTGTCGAAGCGAGAAACGAATGCAAGCGTGTGATTGACGAAACTAAGGACAAATACAATCAAAGGATCAGTAATAAACTTTTTCAATGCTCCAGAGGCGCCAAGGAATTATTGGTCGGTAGCAAAAACAGAAAGTAATAACTTTACTAACACGTCTCTCCCGCCTTTGACACACGAACGGGGCATCACGGCGTCTACAGCCAAGGAACAAAGCAAACATGCTCGCCAAAATGTTTTCATCGCACTCTACCTTAGACGTCCCCCAAGGCAACACTCTCCCCACCATATCGAACATTAACGCTACTATGGCAGAAGTCAAGTTTCATCACCGTGATATTCGTAAAATCCTTAAAGAACTAGATACGCAACAGGACCAGACCAAATACTTGCCAATCGTGTTTAAGAACTGCGCCAATAAACTAACACCCGTTTTTCCAGACTTTTTTTCCTCTGTCTTACAGAAAGGGGATTTACCCATCTTCTTGAAAAGTCGCTCGAGTGCAATCTGTTCCAAAAAAGGCAATAAAACCACGCCCTCAAACTATCGCCCAATTACCTTGCTTCCAATAATCTCCAAAGTCATGGAACGTGACTACACAGCAACTACTCAAGTACCTCGAGAACAACTAACAGAATAATCAGCGATAATCAATACGGCTGTCGCAAAGAGAGATCGACAGGAGACATATTGGCCTATGTCACTCATATATGGATTAGGGCAATTGAGAACTACGAAAAGTCCCGAGCGATTGCGTTGGATATTTCGAAGGCATTCGACAGAGTTTGGCATGACGCACTGCTCAACAAACTGCCGCCTCTCTCTTTAGCTGGCTTGCCAGTTTCCTTAAGAACCGAACTCTGCACGTTGCAGTTGATGGACACATCTCAGACACTTTCACCATTAACGCGGGCGTGCCTCAGAGAGCAATACTTTCACCAACTCTGTTCCTCATCTATTTATATTAATGAGCTGCTCACCGAAACAAATAATCCTGTTTACAGTTTTGCAGATGTCAGTACCCTTGTCTCCCAATTTAGATCAGAAAAACCTCTACCAGCTACTGAGACTTGTCACCGCAGACAGGAACAGATTACAGCAATTAATCAAGACCTGGAGAGAGTTCAAACTTGGGGCGGCACAAATTCGGTCCAGTTCAATGCAGCAAAGACCCAAGCAGCCATGTTTACCAAGAAGGCCAATACGGCGGGCCCTGATATTATTATGGCAGGATCGACCATTCCTTCATCCTCATCAATCGGACTGCTGAGTGTCTCGATCAACAGCAATTTGTCCTGGCATGACCACGTTGCTAACATCGCAAAATCAGCCTCCCAGAAACTTGGTGCGCTATGTCACAACAAAAAACTGTATACACCCCAGCAGTTGCTCTTGCTTCATAAAGCGCAAATAAGACCGTGCTTAGAATATTGCTCACACATCTGGGGAGCCACATCAATGCATACCTAAAGCTGGATTCCATTCAGAAGAGAGCTGTGGGTCTCATCGGCGACCCGGAGTTGACCTGGAATCTGGATAGTCTGGAACACCGCAGACATATGACCGAGATGTCCCTGTTTTACAGATACTTTAACGGTAGATGTTCTTAGGATTTGGCCCGCCTCATCCCGCCCCTGGCAACGCCTGTCAGACAATCACGACAGACGGCAAGAGCGCACCAGTTCGTCGTACAACTGGACGCACCCAGAACATAGCTTTACAAGAACTCCTTTGTCTGACGCACTGCATCACTCTGGAACTTACTCTCAGGACATCTGTTTCCTCCTAATTACAACCTACAACTATTCAAGAACCGTGTCAATAAACATCTTCGCACACACACACACCGCTCGTCGAGCGCCATAGAATCTCCCTTTAGTGTGTCATAAAAAAACCTGTCTTAGAAGTATGTTTTATTCCCTAGTCTCCGTGTCGCTGTTTGATTCTTGGTGCCCTTGTGGATTTTCATTTGATGGTTTAATTGAGGTCTCTTTGTCGAGAAATGTTTTTTTTTAGTTTGTTCTAAGTTTATTATTAGAGAAGTCGGTGAGGACCTTCTTACTTTCATTGGTGCTGCGAAGATGGTTGTACTGCTATGAGGTAGGGTGCCCAACTAGCAAATATAGTTCCCAGTCCTTTTTAAAAAGTCACTGCCTCTAAAGTATAGTATAGTATAAAGTATAGACCCACCCTGCCACTTAAAATGTTACTCTATAAGGAATAGTCACTTTGAAGTATATTTCGAGAGTGACCGGTTAGTGCCTACCTACCATAAAAGTGGAAAATAAACACTCTGATTGCAAGTGGCAAACATGTAATTTAAAGAAGTGGCTGGAACTACCCGAATCTTCGAATATGACACCATAAAAGACCAAAAACTTTATAGTAACTTTTTAACAACTGCTACCATAATGCCTCGATTAAGTTTTTGTTACTTTATAGCAACAATGTAAGTTACGGGGTAGTGGCGGCCACGACACCTAGTTACTTCTAATTTATAGTAGCATTGAAAGTGGCAAAATGGTTACTGCTACCTTCCTAGGTCACTATAAAGTTATTGTTTCTATAAAGTTGCCTCTGGGTAGTTACAATTGTCACTTTATCAATCCGATGATTTTAAAGTTCCAAACGGGTTGGGTTGGCCTAATATATTATCGTTCCCGGTACTTTGTGGAAGCATATGGAACTATAAAGTATTTTTCGGATTAACCGGCCATATTTTTTTCATGATTTTTCAGACAAACAGCCAAATGGCTCAAACATTTTGCGTTTTCAGGCTAAATATACCTAGACTAAAGCTTTTTCCTTAGTTATTTTGTTATTTTTGATGGTGGACTAATATTTTAAAGTTTCACGCCAGTTTAAAGCAAATTATTTTTTTTATTTTATTACTACATGAGTTTCTATTGCAAATAATATAATAATTTGAAATGTTTTGAGAGGCGCTCGAAAATTTTGTCATATAAACCCACTATTTTATTCAGTAAAGTCGATTGCGTTTTGGAATTTACCTACAAAAGGAGTTACAATCGCATGGTAAATAACAAAAAAAAATAATAATGGCTGCCATAATTATTTTCCATCATGACATTTATTTTTATGAAGTGTGAAATTGCATGAAGAGGTCGCTGCGAATAAAGTTTAACAGTTTAACGAAAGTTCCACATGTCGGTGGCAAACACTTGGCTGCCACGAACCCGCGACTAGGCAGCTTCGTAACAGATAAGTCGCATTCACCAGTAGGCTACTTTATAGTAACTCATCATGGTAACTCTTTTAGTGGCAAAAACTACCCAAGACACTACCCGGCTACTCAAAATCTTTCCCCATTTTGGTCACAGTTACTTAGCAGCTACGAATATACGACGTAGCCGCCGATGGTCACCGCCCACTTTGTAGTGGCTTTGATAGTGGCAGTTACGTATCTGCCACCATAAATGCTAGTTGGGTGAGCTCCTCTGGCGTGTCGGATTGACTCTTAGAACGTAGTCCGTATTTTTTGCATGACATTCGGTAACGGGTATAATTAAACGACTAACTCCACCAAAATTTCAAGAAGGTACATTGTTATGATTTCCAAAAAATGTCATCGAAAACTGGTATAGAAAAGAATATCGTGGGTCACCACGGCTATAATAAATTTAGACGACTCGGATTGATGGAAAATATTATTTTTAGCTGGATCAGGGGTCTATCTGGAAAAAATTATCTTCTTGACACGTCCGTAGTCCTATGTCCTATGTACGGGAATCAGAACGCCAGCTTCCAACACGTGTTGCAATTAAAAATATACTTGTTATGTATACGGGGATTGAAACGGCGACCTCCACCACGTGTCACATAAGAACTAGTAGATGTTCTAGGTATTTCCAGCTGCACGACGAATTGGTGCGCTCTTGCCGTCGGTCGCGACTGTCTGACACGCGTTGCCAGGGGCGGAATGAGGCGGGCCAAATCCTGAGAACATCTGCAGTGAAAGTATCTGTAAAACAGGGACATCTCGGCCACATGTCTGCGGTGCTCTAGACTATCCACATTCCGGGTCAACTCCGGGTCGCCGACTAACAAGAGCAACTGCTGCGGTGTATACAGTTTGTTGTTGCGAAATAGCGCACCAAGCTCCTGGGAAGCTGATTTTGCGATGTTAGCGACGTGGTCATGCCAGGACATATTGCTATTGACCGATACACCCAGTAGTCCAAATGAGAAGGATGAAGGAATGGTCGATCCTGCCCTAATGATGTCAGGGCCCGCCGTATTGGTCCTCTTGGTAAACGTGGCTACTTGGGTCTTTGCAACATTGAACTGAACCAAATTTCTGTCGCCCCAAGTTTGAACTTACACCTGTACTGCTGTAATCTGCTCTTGTCTGCGATGATAATTCTCAGGCGCTGGTAAAGGTTTTTCTGTTTTAAATTGAGTGTCATCTGCAAAACTGTAAACAGGATTGTGAGTTTTGGCCAGCAGGTCATTAATATAGATGACAGAATTATGAGATAGAATACGCTATAAACGAGATCAAAAGTAACAACGCTGCTGGTCCAGATAACGTATTGGCAGAAATGTTAAAAGAAGGAAAAGACAAAATAATCAACACCATAAATATTCTGTTTAACGAGTGCCAACACAAAGCAATTATTCCCGATGATTGGTATGACAGAATAGATATTCTTCTCCATAAAAACGGAGATAAAGGGAATATTAGAAACTACCGACCCATCTCACTGCTATCACAAGTTTATTAGGATCATCAATAATCGACTAACATCAAAGATGGATGCGTACCAACCAGTAGAACAAGAGTGATTTAGCAAAGGATTCAATACGTCAGATCACCTTCTTACAGTGAGAACTCTAATAGAAAAGTCAAATGAATACCACTTACCCTTGTTTGTCGCATTTGTGGACTATGAACAAGCTTTTGATAGCATAGAGCTATGGGCAGTGGAGCAGGCTATGAATAACTGTCGTATAGGTTCTCGTTATAAGCAACTCATACATCATATATATGAAAAAGCAACCATGGCGATACAACTGGAACAAAAAATTTGAAAAATACCAATAGGAAGGGGCGTCAGACGTAATATCCTTAAAACTATTTACACTTGCCATGGAAGATGTATCTACATCTCTACAATTGACAGAATACGGAATAAACATCAACGGTAAAAGAATGACTCGCCTTAGGTTCCCAGATGACGTCATCTTAATATCATCATCTTTTGAAGAACTTCAAACTATGGTCAAAGATCTAGCAGAGTCATCATGGAAAGTTGACCTAAAAATGAACCTACAGAAAACTAAAATCATGACAAACACACAAGAGGACAAGAATATTGTGAAAAAGGTGGAGGACTACATTTGGGGCAAATATTCAAGTTAAGTAGACATAATCAAATGGCTGAAATAGCCCAACGAATTCGACTGGCATGGGCGGGTTTCGGGAAGTTGGCTTTTGTTATGAATAATCCCAAGATACCTCAGTATCTAAAGAGCAAGGTGTTCAACCAGTGTATACTGCCAATACTCACCTATGGCTGTCAAACATGGACCTTTACCAAAGCGAACATAGATAAAATCGCAAAAAATACAATGGGCCACGGAAAGATCCATGCTAGGAATTAGGTTGGCAGACAAAAGAGCAAATACGTGGATCAGGAGCAAAATAAACGTTAGAGAATTATGTCGTAGAGTCATTAAAATGGAGCTTTGCGGGTCATAATGCGCGACAAACAGATCAACGCTGGAATAGTTTAATACAAAACTGGAGGTTATGGCTAGGGTATCGAACAAGAGGACGACCACAAATGCGCTGGGGGGATGATCTAAAGAGAATAGGTGGATTAGACTAGAAAAGAGTCGCACAAAACCCATGAAACAGTCAGAAACTGAGAGAGGCCTATGTCCAAAGTTGGACGATAAGTGGCTAAAGAAGAAGAAGAAGAAGAACATATCCTCAGGATTATCATCAATGCATAATTGATGTCTGTGAAACGCTGACAAAGTGGTCCAAAATGGTAACTTTAGGTTTAACGTCATAAATAGTAATTACCTAATTATATTGTGAAATAAATTTAAAAACAAACCTAAAGCAAATTTTTTCTTGCATAAATTGTGCGATGTTATATTATATGTTAAAGAAAAAATACATGTTTTTTTTTAGGAATGGAAGTAAATTTTTGTGACTCGACTGCAGATATCAGGCTATGCTCGTTCGACAAATCCTACAGATGCTCGTCTGTTAAACTTTTCATATTTTCTACAAAAGTTAACAATTCTACTTCTAATAGTAACTAGTATATGTCAGCTAAAGTAATAAATTCAAACATATAAAAAAATATCATAGAAACCTATTTTTTCTTCGGCTTTTTAACTTGAAAGTTTACTATTTTTACTTCATCCTACTAGGCATACCTAATGTTTTAAGAATTTCATAAGTATTTTTAGCCTTGTAACTTGCTAACTTCTCACAAGCATACTACAGCTGTTAATATGTTCCAGATAAATAAATGGAGGAAAGGACACGCACGGTTTTAGATTTAGAACGATCTTATTTTTTATAGGCCCCCAATGCATCTAGAGCATTTGATAGTCATATATCCATCCTATTTAAAAACTAGAGGACTTAATTTTCGAATTATTTTTCTAACTCGGTTTTTTTCTTTTGTTTGTTAAGATATATGATGGCTTCTGAGGATAGTATTTTTCACCGGAAGATGGGTATAAAGAAATCTGATGACTGCGCCAACTCAGTCTAGTCTGGTGGACAGCAGTGTGAACTTGAGATTTACATTCAGCTTATTTATGAAATTGTATTATTAGCTCATTTAGTTCAATTAGGAGTCCGTGTAGAGAGAGGGTGGACTGGATACATTTAAGCGTATATTTTCACTATTCTGTTCTTAAACAACTGCTTTTTGTATACTTGTGCGTCTGGACGCGTATGTAGAGGGTGAGTCAACGATTGCGCGGAGTAGCATATCTCTCTTATTTACAAAGATACGAAAAAATGTCAAATACAAAGATATGTGGTGGTACATACTTTAAAAATATTTTCAATTATACAGGATGTTTCATAAAAAGAGGGCGGTATTTTTATATATTTTTTAAATGTAACACCCTATGTTAGAGCCACTAACATTATAGAATGGAACATATAATAGTATATTATTTTATATGGAGGAAAAGTGATACTTTTCATGGCGCGCTCGTGCCATAGAGAGCAAGCCATGAAAAGTAACTTTTCCTCCAAATAAAATATGCTGTTTTTTTTTCAAATGTCGACAAATTAATGCAAAAGCATCTCTTTTTAATAGTAATAATATCTAATTATTATTAAAGATAAGTGGGTTCGCAAGGCGGCCTAGACCAGTGTCGGTGAATAGGCACATGTTGTTGCTATAGTAATGTAACATAAAGCTGTCAGTGGACACTGTCAACAATAATTATTTTTTAAGATTGCGTCTCCGATTGCGTTTTAATTCCGTATTGATAAGCAGTCATTGAGTAAGTTCGATTAAATAATAACCAATTTGTTCCAAAATTAGTGATTTTTAGAAATGCAGTCACAAATTGAGTGATAAATACAAATTGTAGTTTAATAAATCTTGAGTTGTTGACACTTATTTTGTTGCCTGTTTGTATTGTATCTATGTTGCTATGACAACACTTTTACCGCCGCCGGCGGAAAAGTGAAAAGTAAAGCTCCGGCGGAGAAAAAACGAAACTTCACGGCCGCCTACACAGTCAAGTAATGACGGATTTACTGACGTTTGAAGAAAAAAGGTTTATATCCTGGTAGAATAGCCCAATAAAAGGAGATAATTATGTCTATTATTGTCTCCACGGCAATGCGCAACTACTAGTAAGTGTCATTTTCTGGAAAAATAAGTATTGTCATGTAGTACAGGCACGCTGCTTGTTTTTTCTAAAAATAGTAAAAATATATCATATTAAAATAGAACTAGTGCATTATGAATTGATACAGTCCACCATCCAGCAGTTTTCGATTCATATTTTTGGTCCAATCGACTCGAATGCGATATATTTGTTGAGAATTATTGGCGACATTAATTCAATTGGGACCAGTCATTTTTTATCAAGACGTCAAGCCTCGACGTTGAAGACAGCGGATGAAATGCTGTGAGTTGGTTCACCCAGGAAAGAGTAAGATAGCTTTTACTTGACAAATACTTGACAATCTGACGATTCATAATATTTTATGTTATTATATATTTTATTTTAAATATTGCTTTACATAATGGCAGAAGAGTTGAGTAAGCTTAGAGTTAAAAGAGGCCAATTTAAAGCCAGTTTAACTAGGTTTCGAACTTTTCTTGAAACAATTGGCCCTGAGGTTGAAGATATTGACGCTAAGGTTATTCAAGTGGGTATCAGATTGGATAAAATTCAACCAATTTATGATGAGTTTGTACAATGTCAAAATGATATTGAGTTAATTATGTCTTCCTCTGAGATTGAAAAAGAGAGTGAGGAGTTGACAAATTTTGAGATCGAATATTTTAATGCTATTTCAAAGGCCACACTTATTATTTCTAAATTTAATGATACCAATAAAAATAATGGTATTGATAGAGGCAGTACTTCTGCGAAAAGCGCCTCTTCTCGAAGATCAGAGAATGTTCATGGGTTTGTTTACATTTTCAGTTAAGCTTCCTGAAATGAAGTTGCCAAAGTTTTCGAGCACTTATGACAAATGATTAGAGTTTAGAGATGCATTTATTTCAATGATAGATAAAAATGAATCATTGGACAATCTACAGAAATTTTATTATTTGCGAGCACATCTTGAAGGCGAAGCTGCGCAAATGATTGAATCGATTTAGGTTACTGATCAAAATTATGAGATTGCGTTTTCGTTGCTAAAACAAAGATACGAAAATACAAAGATTATAATTTTTAATTATGTTAAATCATTACTTGATGCTCCTAGTATAGTAAAGCAATCCTATACTGAGTTAAGGTATTTATTTGACACTTTTAATAAAAATCTACGTAGTTTAGAAGCGTTGGGTCAAGTTACAGATCAGTGGTCAGTTTTGTTAGTTTACTTACTTACAAGTAAATTTGATAGTCGCACAAGACGCGATTGGGAAGCGTATAAGCATCAAGGTGAGCTTCCTACCTTAAATGATGTTACAGTATTTTTAAAAGAAAAATGTGAACTTCTTGAAAAAATGGAAGTTGTTAAGAGCGATAATAATAAATTCTTTAAGCAAAATATTAAGGTAAAACCAATTTTAATTCGTATGTTTCGGTAAATAAATTTAATGATAAATTTTCTTGCTTTTATTGTAAAAACCAGCATTCAATTTTTAAATGTAATTCATTTTTGAAATTAGATCTTAATAAAAGAAATGACGAGGTTAAAAGACTACAATTGTGTCTAAATTGTCTTAATCCAAATCATTCAGTTCAAAAATGTTCAAAAGAACCTTGTAGAAAATGTTCTAGATATATTAATTCCATGTTACACGTGGATGAGCATTCGACTGCGGACGGTGTGCATCATAATAGGTCTGAACAAAATAATGAAAGGCGTGGCCCAGAGAAAATCGACAACATTGATCCAATTGTCAGCTACGTTTCTGCGAGTGCGACATCGCCGACTGTGCAAGACCGAGAAGCAGGTATTGGTAATCGTATGAACCGTAAAGATCCAGATAAGAATAGCGCTATCGTTGCTGTTGCATCGCAATTATCTCTCTTTGGACAAGCAAATAGATATGCCTTATTGTCTACCGCCGAAGTGTTTATATTTAATAAAGAAAATCAAGATTTTAAAGCCAGAATTTTATTAGATCCTGGGTCTCAATCGAATTTTATTACTGAGAGTTTTTGCAGAAAGGCTAATTTAAATATGCAAAGGATTAATATTTCAATATTAGGTATTGGAAATAGCGAATCTACTTCCACAAATTATAAGACTAATTTTAAAATAAATGGCCATAATGGAGACTTTTCTAAAAATATTACGTGTTTTGTTTTGCCTCAAATAACACAACCTATTCCTGTTTGTAGTTTTAATCTTGACTTTTTGAATGTTCCCGCTGAAATAAAATTGGCAGACCCGGATTTTAACATTAAAAAAGATGTAGATATATCACGTGGGGTTGGATTATTTTATGAGATATTATTAATGGAACAAATAAGGTTAAATAAGCGTTTATGTTTACAGGCCACCAAATTAGGTTGGGTTTTAGCGGGGGAAATAAATTATGGAATGATTGGAGATAATAAGATTTTAGCTTGTTTATCGGTAGAAGATAAAATTAATATAAATCTTTCGCGTTTTTGGGAGATAGAAGAAGTTGAGAGTGTTGTAAGGTCTAATGACGTGTGTGAAGAACACTTTAGAAATAACTTTAAAAGGGCTTTAAATGGGCGTTTCATTGTTAAAATTCCGTTTAAAGAAAATAAAAATAAATTAGGCAAATCTAAGCAAAACGCGATAAAGTGTTTTGAATATTTAGACGGGCGCATTTCGAAAAATATCAAATTGAAAAAAATTGAAAAGCGAATACGAGGAATTTATGAATGCGTATGAAAGGCTAGGGCATATGTCGTTGTTGACAAGTAATGTTCATGAATTATCGGACTCTAGTGATGCTTAGCGTTCTAAGATCCTTTACACAAATAGTGCACTATATAAAAATCGGCCCTTCCCATTGGTCGATCCGCATGGCCCTTCGCTCGCTTCGCTCGCTACGGGGGCACAAGAAAAGGAAACTAACCAGGTGCTAACCCAATCTAACCCAAGACATACCCAAAATCAAGAAAAAAGCTGTTTAGAAACATAATCTTTAAAAAAATTTAAAAAAGCAATGGGGTTCGAACCCGCGTTTTCCAGGTGAGACCCAACGATCTAAACCTCTACACCACGAGAGCTCTTGACAGAAATCGATTGCATCATGCAGACATATCGTAATACGAGATGGATCGACCAATAGGAGAGGTCGATTTTTACATAGTGCACTATTTGTGTAAAGGATCTTTAAACGCTGATGCTTATTACATGAGTCATCACCCTGTTATCAAGGCGTCTAGC
The DNA here is from genome assembly GCA_016904865.1 of Pissodes strobi. Classification (NCBI taxonomy): domain Eukaryota; kingdom Metazoa; phylum Arthropoda; class Insecta; order Coleoptera; family Curculionidae; genus Pissodes; species Pissodes strobi. The sequence continues at coordinate 41,330 of MU190606.1, forward strand.
CTTACAACTCGTGTTATTTTCAACGGTTCGGCTTCCACTGATACAGGGTTATCGTTGAACGGTATTCAGTATTCGGGCCCAACCATTCAAAATGATTTGATGTCAATTTTGTTAAATTTTAGGAGACATTGTTATGTTTTAAATGCCGACATCTCAAAAATGTATAGGCAGGTCATTATTGAGGAGACCGATAGATGTTATCAAAGAATATTTTGGCGAAGCAATCCATCGGATAATTTAAAATGTTATCAATTAAATGTT
>MU190607.1:10287-38571 GCA_016904865.1 Pissodes strobi
GAATAGTATTAAACAATTGGGATGTAAAGGATGAGGAGTCACTGAGCGACCACCGGTATATCCGCTTCCAGCTAGAGATGGATCTAGGAGAGAGAGGTAGGCAAAAACCTAAGTACAATTTCAACACGACCGACTGGGGTAGATTTAAAGCAGAATTGCGAAGTACGAGGCGGGACCAATAGAAACGAAGGATGAACTTGAAAATGAAGCCAGACAGTTCCAACAACATACTAGCAAGGTCTGTAAAACCAAGATTAATAAGAACGAGGAAGAGGACTTCACTAGCCAAGAATGGTGGGATGGACAACTGGGAAAAATGAGAACGGAAGTGCGGTAAGTCAGAAAGGGTTACAAAGAAGAGTTAAACCAAGAACTCAGGGACACGAAAAGGAACCAATGGATGAATATGGGAAGGGAATATAAGACCTTAATAAAAGACAAAAGACTACAATGGCTAAGGACTGACCTAGAAAACCTAACAAAGGACGAGAGCTGGGAGCGGATATGGGAGCTATTACGCAAGAAAGGCATCGTAAGGGGTGAAAAAGCGACACTGGACAGGGGAGGAAGGGAAATTACAAAAAAGAAAGTTATAGACCTTTTTCTGATAAAAGAATATCATCCAGACCTAAGCGATATAGAAAAAGTTGAAAAGAAGCTCTATGAGCGCAGTAGAGACGTGGGCTACGAGCAGACCATTTACGACAAGGACTTAGAGGAAAAAGAGGTGGAGGAAGTTATAGAGTCGCTAAAGAAGAACAAGGCTTTTGGATCAGATAACATACCAAATGAGGCAATGAAACATATGGAATGCAAAAAAGGATTGGATCCTGAAAATGTACCAGCAATGGTGGAGCATCTCATCTTTCCACAAGGCTTGGAAAGAGGCATAGGTATGCTGGATCCCAAAACCGACGAGAGGCTATAGGCCGATAAGCCTACTCCCAACACTCGGCAAGGTGCTTGACAAAACAGTGAATGTGAGAGTGAGAGAGTGGTATGAAAGGAAGGAGAAAATGAGTGAAGAACAGTATGGATTTAGGAACGGAAGAGACACTATCCAAGCGATTGAGAGAGTAATCGAAGAAATTCGGCGAGTGAAAGGGGAGGAAAGGCACCCACTAGTTATGACTCTGGACCTCACGAATGCTTTTAACCTGACGTGGTCTGTCCAGGTGGATCGGGAGATGCAAAGGATGGACATGCCAGGTAGAATGAGCGAGATGCTGTGGGATTTCCTGAAGAACAGGAAGGTCCGTAGCGGGATGGAAGAACGAATGATTAAAAGGGGTTGTCCCCGAGTCTTGGACCGACCCTCTGGATAGGGATAAGAAAGTTGAGAGAGTGGAGAAGGAGTGTATGGTCAACCCTTTGCCGATGACCAAGTGTTGGTCATAAACGGCAAATCAGTCAAAGAAATCGAGCAGAGATAGAAGAATACTTGGGAGATCTGCAAATCATGGGAGAAGGAAACCCGTTCGCCCTGCAACCTGGCCAAGACCAGGTGTATGTTCGTGGAAGCTCAAGGCTCAATAAGGGGTTCGGTAGTGCTAATGGGGGAGGAAAGATCACGATGCGATTTTTGGATCGATCTCCTGGGAATAAGGCTTGACACAAAATTAAATTTTAGCGAGCATGTAAAGAAGGTGAAAGCAAAGCACCTGTCTGGAACGTTACAAAACTGGATGGGCTTTGTAGATAGTCGATAAGGATAAAATCAAGTTAATATACGAACTTGTGGTAGTGCCCGCAGTGGTGTGTGGATGCGAGGTATAGGGCGAAATGAGGATGTTTCTGATTATGATGTGTAGAACTTACAGGACTGTGCCAACGGAAGCGCTTCAGGTGGCAGCTGGGGTGCCCCCGCTGGTCATAGTTGCTGGACTTAGGAATGGGTTGAGGAGAAGGATGCTTGAGGACAAGAGGATAAATGGTGTATGTGAAAGTAAAAGAGCGTGTGTATGGGAGCGCTATGTAACAGTGTCGGGGTATCTAGAAGGGGAACAGAGGGAGAATATGTTTGTAGACATGGGAGGTAACGAGGGAACACGAGGCTTGGGATGTATAGTACAACGAGGGGGGGACATTGCAACGTCATAACGGTAAATGGCACCGTGCAGGGCGAGTTGAGTGGAGTTTGGTTTGGTTTGGAGACGATTAGGGCATTGCATGGAAACGGCCAGTTTAACCTTTTCACGGACTCCCAGATGGCACTAGCAATGCTTAGAAACCCGAAATCGCCGCATAAGTTGATAAATAAGATACACGTGGAAGTGGCTGAACTGAGTAGCATGGGAAAGCGAGTCAGTATAGGGTGGAAGAGTAGGAAGAATGAGGGCATGAAAGAAGTCCACAAACAGGCAGAGATAGGTAAGAGTTGTGAGATTGAATGGGAAAATGGGGAATGTTTCGGACTTTTAAATGGGAAACTAATTAGAAAGGAAAGGAACCAAAGGATTTTAAATGAATGGCAAGAAAGGTGGAATGAAAGTGAGAAAGAAGGGCTTTTTTCAGAATCTGTAGGGAGGTAGGGATAGATTGAATTGACCTATTCTTCAAGGGAATGCAGCTGGCGACAGGACATGGAAATATGGCACCGTATATAAAAAGGTTTAAGCTACAGACAACGGATGGTATGTCTACTTGTGGTGAAGGACAGGAAGACGCGGACCATGTCAGCAACATCTGCACTTTGGAGGGTAGAGTCAGAGTGGGAGAGAAGATGGTGAATGAATTTGGTGGATGGGGAAATATACAGTTGCGAATGAGGAATAGGAGTGTATCTGAGGAAGGAAGAAAGGTGAATGAGTGGGCAGCATCATGAATTAACGACGATGACCACGTCGCGTCGGGTGAATGAGGCTTGGCACAGAAACTATAAGTGAATGTTAAATGGTTAGGTTAGTATGTAGGTTAAGTAATATTAAATAGATATTAAGTTTTTCAATTAAGCACATATTGTATTGATGGCTAAATAAAAAAAAATAAAAAAAGGGAAATGCTTCTTCCCCGCTAATAACCCCATCATTATGGGGGCGTTCGTAACAAGGGATCCTTGTAGTTGGTGAAGCGGAGTTGGTTGGGGGTTTCCTTGAGAGTGGTTTTGCTAGTTAGTGGGTGGACGATAGGCCAATGCCGAAAGGTAGGAGGCATCAAACATCTTCACTCTTCATGTTGCGAAATATCGCACCAAGTTTCTGGCAGGCTGATTTTGCGATGTTAGCAACGTGGTCATGCCAGGATATATTGCTGTTGACCCAGTGACCTAGCAGTTCGATTGACAAGGATGAAGGAATGGTCGATCCTGCCATAATGATGTTAGGGCCCGCCGTATTGGCCCTCTTGGTAAACGTGGCTGCTTGGGTCTTTGCTGCATTGAACTGGAACAAATTTCTGTCGCCCCAAATTTAAACCTTCTCCAGGTCTTGATTAATTGTTGTGATCTGCTCCTGTCTGCGGTGATAAGTCTCAGTCGCTGGTAAAGGTTTTTCTGATCTAAATTGAGAGACAAGGGTACTGTCATCTGCAAGACTGGAAACATGATTATTCGTTTCGGTCTGCAGGTCATTAATATAGATGAGGAACAGACTTTGAGGTAATAAACAAGTTCGTTGTTGATGTGCAGCAATCATGAATAACTGAAAAATGTTGATTTATGTCCGAAATGCCGTTGCGACCGAAACTTATGTGACACGCCCAATGATTTTGATTATTCGTTTCAAACTGATTTCGGCATGATAGGTCGTTCCATTAATTATGTTTAAAAATTTCCAATGCGGACCTGAGGCTTATTCTTAGCGAGTAATTTATATATAATGACGTAATAAATATGGGATTAAAAAGATTTGTGTGGTGTGATGAATAGTTTTGTGGCTGTCTCGAGTAATTTAATTGATTAGGCCTTTTTCATGCAGATTCCCGGTCACATTTCGTTTGCGCGAGGAAATGTGGATTTATATGCAGAAAATTAGCTGGATTAGAGGTGATCTGGTTTTATTTATGGGCGGCTGTGGAAAATTTTAATACAGTTTGCAGTAGCGTACGAATTTGTAGAGGTACGAAACTTACATGCATTAATGGCTTTATGTCTACCGATGATTAATTATATTCAAAATTTCACATCAGTATTTTTTCAGCCAATCGGCGACATGGCAAATGAAAAAAAATCAGGAAATTATCATCTTCCAATCCGATTGAAATTATTGAAAGGAAAATTTTCTGTCAAAATATTAACACTTGATTATGCATTTGACAAGTGGAATCTGGTACATTTACAAATTATTTTTTTTTTCGTTTCTATATGCCCTTTCGAGCATGGGGAAAAGTTTTCTCCTGCGAAAAGTCACATTTTTATTTTAGCTAAATTTCATTCAGTTTTTTAAATTGATTTTTGGCAAAGCGCGCTTGAGTCATAGTCATAGTCAATTGATTGATGTGAACATAGCATAGCAACTGACATAAGTCAAGACAGTAATACATCTAAAACATTACAACGTTAATAGTTTACATACTTGATTTACAACTTTGAATAATACATTTAAGATACTTAATACAATTTAAAACAATACAATTTAAAATAATACAACACCGATATACATTACAATCAAGCATTGTCGGCACATGTCGACATGTAGCCGATTTTTGAGTCGCTGCCTGGATTAAACATGATAAGTGAAAATACTTTTCACATTTTCCACACTGCACCGCACTCGCGGTACTTTTACCTCGCATTTTTCGCGTACTTTTAGGGAGCAATTTTATGGGGCCACGTCATTGGCAGCCATCTAGGATACTTTAGCTATTCCATACTAACCTAAACTAACCAAAAAAAAGTTTCGGCTATAGGTAGCTTTGAAGTGACAATTAATTATTGTACTTTTGTAAATCGAAATTTATTATTAAATTTAGTCTGAAGCCAACTAATCCTCAGTGTTTCGACGGGAATGTTAATTAACAGATAGTAAACACGAAATTGCATTTAGTTGCCTCACATAAGTCCATAAAACAATTAAGCGAACTCAAAAATCTTCCCAATTAGGTGTAGCAAAGGTAAAGTTTTTTTCTAAATTAATTAAATTTTATCTTAACGATTTCCGACTGTATCTAAAACAATTTGTATTAATTATAACCGAAAGTGTACCGAAATATTTTAATTGGGTCTCCGAAAACAAGAAGCTGCCCGTTTAAGGTGGTCCGAGTATTTTAATTTAATGCGTCTGGCATTTTTTTATCAATTTATGTTTATTAAATTCCAAACAACATAGCCCTAAGTTTTATAAGGTTTTAATGGGACTTATATTTTATGCCGACAAGAACGAGATAAAGACATGCGATACGGCGGCTACCGAATTTTCGGTTTCTGGGAAAGACGTTATTTAAGCTTATTATTTACTTTTCAGTCATCTACGCTATATAAGTACATACCAGATCATTCAGTTATGCATTCTCTATACCCTGTAATTGTTTATAAATAACAAATATATATGCAAAACCTTGTATATTGTTAGTGAAACACCCCAACATGTGTATTAAGCATTTAAAACATTGTATTTCAGTTACTCCTTAATCAGAACCTGGATTGTCGGTATAATAGATTCCGTTATATGCAACAATCGCTGAAAAACAAGTTGTCACTCACTCAAGGAAGTCGTTATTAATCGTTTTCAATATAATATATTTTTGTCTCCGTCAATGCTGTGTAAACAACAATATGTCAAATAAAGAAAGAACATGTTTATATATCATCACAGATGCATCCGTGTCCGCGCAATCTCCCGCTCTGTTCTACCTGTCCGAATCGGAAGGAAAAGTTTGATTTTAGTGCCTTACATACAAACACTCATTCGTGAAGCAACGGTCCATTCATTGCTCTGCTTGACTTTGGCGCCAAGAACATCTACCCAGTCTAGCCCTGTTCGACGCCAAGATATTTAGTGGTTTTTTCCTTTGTTTGCACAGATATTTAGAAAATATCTGCTGTACTCTGTGTTATCTTTTTTCAACACTGAATTAAAGGTAGAAAAAGATAAAATGGCGGTTGGAAATTTGACAAGACAAACCTATTCCTGCCCTCGAAATTCGAATCAACTGTTCGAAGTCTCTGTTGAAGTAAAGTTGAGAGAATTGCAGAAGCAAAGTAACAAGGTATTTTGTGTTAATGGAAAGGCAGTTAGTTGATTATTAAAATAACGTTAATTAAATTCCAGTAAGGTCTTCTACTGGTTGCCACTACAACATCCGAACTATACGACTAGAAGAACATCTGGAGGTTCTAGAAACAGAGATTGAAAACATTAGATGGGACATCATAGAACTATGCGAGACAAGAATGCCGGGGGAGACCTCTACCGTGCTTAAGTCGGGACACCACCTTTTCCAAAGGAACTCCACCGACCACCATCATTTGGGGGGAGTAGCCCTTCTCGTCCACTATAGACTCAAACGCCAAATCACTAGCAGCAGAGCTGTATCAGATCGAGTTATTTACATTGAGCTAAAGCTAAATGCATAAAGATCATCCAAGTATATGCACCGACAGCAACATCCACAGAGGATGAAATAACAGTTCTACTAATATGTCTCGACTGTTAGGAGCTTGGGACGAACAAAACACATGGTGATCATAGGCGATTTCAACGCTAAGGTTGGAGAGAAAAAGTGGGAGACCCGGACATCATTGGTCCATATGGCCTGGGCACGATCAAGGACAGGGGACAGTTACTATTAGAATTCATGCACAAGGAGAGGATGTTCTGTATGAACACATTCTTTAAAAAGTCAAAAAAACAAGTTTTAGTAAATATTTACTGGACGTGGAGAAGCCCGAATGGACAGGTAAAGAACGAGATTGACTATATCCTATCCACAGCGAAACAACACTGCGCAGATGTATCTGTTCTAAATCGTTTTAATACAGGAACTGACCACCGGTTTGTTAGAGCGAAAATATGCATAAATACTCGGCTCGAAAGAAAAAAGATGATCCAGAAAGAATGATTAGCGATCCTTCTTGAACTCCAACACGAGAGAGATAAATATCACTCCTATATAGAACGAAAACTACAACCTGTAGAGACGCTGAAAGATATAGACCTTAGCATCCTATCCGAGAAAATAACCAAGAGCATCCAAACCTCAGTCAAACAAGTATGCTCACTGCAAAAAGGCAGACCATCAAAGCTTAGAGCAACCATAATAAATCTGCAAAAGACTCGAAGAGAGATGGATAGAGATTCGCCAGGCTACCGAGTCATTGACAAACAAGTAAAGAGAGAGATAATAAGTGATCTAAGAAACCACAACACCCTTCTCATACAGCAAGCTATTGAAGACAACCTTAACATGAAGAAATTGCGATCGAATATGACAAGAGGAAAACAGACCATACGAAAAATGAGAAATGAAAAAGGAACAGTAGCGTATGAGAAGCAGGAGATCGTGACCATCATCCAAATCTTCTACCGAAAGCTCTACAGATAGGAAATGCCAGAAGCAGATTACCAAAGAGATAGCAGAGCACAAATTCTAAATGTGGGATGGAAGGAAGAGGCACTCAGATATATGAAAAACTGCAAGGCTCCAGGAGAAGACCAAATTCCAGCAGAAATGCTGAAAGAAGGAGCAGCAACACTAAAAAAAAGCAATCCTCATCCTGATCAATAAGTGTCTGGAGGAGGACCGCATCCCAGAAGCATGGAGAACCGCCGAGGTCATAATCCTATTTAAAAAAGGAGACTGTAGCAACATCGAAAATTATAGGCGCCTATGTCAAAAACTAGACTTCTATCAATCCATATAACAAGCGGGATTCAGAAAAAGTTATAGCACCACCGACCATATCCAGACTCTGCGAACACTGATGGAGAAATGTAGGGAATACAATGTCCCTCTTCACCTGGGGTTCGTTGAATATCAAAAGGCATTTGACTCGATAGAAGAATGGGCAGTACTAAATGAATTGGATAAGGCTAGGTTCGACTCCCGATACTCCACTCTTATCAAGAACTGTTACGAGAATGCCATTTTTCATGTGACGATAACGGAAGACCTCAACACAGAAAAAATTCCTATAAACACCCAGGTCACCATAGACAACATTAATATTGAAACAGTGGATGAATACGTGTACCTAGGCCATGAAATAAAGTTAGGGAGTGAAAACCAAACGATGGAGATTGCAAAAACGTCTCACCTGGGCAAAGTATGGTAACCTCTCTCACATCCTAAGAAATCCTAGTACTCTAATTAATCTGAAGCGGAAGGTGTTCATGTGTGATGATGTATGACCTTGAGACTATGACCTTCACACAAAAAAGTGCCAATCGCCTGAGAGTGTGCCTATCGAACGTTCAATGTTGGGTATTAGCCTTAGGGATAGAATAAGGAGTAATGACATTAGGAAAAGGACAGGAGTCACAGACGTCATGGAAACGGTAGCAACGAATAAATGGAGATGGGCTGGGCATGTGGCGAGGCACAGTGCCAAGTGGACCAGGGCCATCCTCCAATGGCAACCTAGAGAAACAAAAAGACGTGTTGGGCGACCCCAGACGTGGTGGACGGGCGACATCTAGAGACACGCGGAGAAAAACTGGATCCAAACCGCCCAAGATCCACACCACTGGAGACAATTGGAAGACGCTTACGTTCAGGAGTGGGCGGAAATAGGCTGATAACAATGAATGAGTTGATTAAATTCAGTAAAGAAAGACGTTGATGTTGGATTCAAATAATCAAGAAGTTTGGTAAGACATTTAGTAATAGTTAACCTCATGTACAGTTGTACAGTATTTTCATTAACGTATGACAGGATGAATGCTTGAAAGTGATTAGAAATCATTGAGCATATTATTCATATTTAATGCAAGTTAAATCTTGCATTATTAAAGTACGTGATACTTAAAATACACGCTTCAATTCACACCCTATGAATAAAACCCCACCTACCTATGGTGATATAGTTCGCTAATAATAACTCGTTTGGCTTAATTGCAATCAGAGTTCGCACTGTACCTAAATTATTTGACAGATTCTACTTTGAAACTATTTTACTTGGACAAATTTATTGTAGAATCAACTTTACTACTTTAGGTGGGTAACTCTGAGACCGCGCACATGTGCACTATGGCCGAATCAGGTAGAGCCGGAAGATGAGAGTCAAAGTCTGTGGAACTGATGGTTCGCATTGGGCTTACATATACCTTGTTTTTATGTCAAGAAATCTTGGATTTTTCAGAATATCGTAATTTAATAAGTTTTTGTAACTCTGATTAAACATTTTTATAATAAAACTGCTCTCGAATTTTACCTTATAGAAGCTTCTAAAAATATATAAAACAATTTGTTTCTAATATCAGTGGAATGTCCTATGGCAGAGCAGGTGATGCACCATACCCAATATAACATCATAGATGTGAAAATTAACTATAAGCTATATAAAATTTCGTCTTTAAAACTCTAATACTACCTGTCCGATGGAACAAAACGAGCACATTTCTTGGCAAATTTTGGCATTTGTCCTCATTCGAAGAGCACGTCAGTCGGCACCCTTAGATGTTATTGTTCCACGCCTCGAAAATAATGATCCCTCGAAGTTATACTTGTCACCACCTTGCCTATGCAACACTTAAATAGTACTCCACTTATCTCCTTAAGGGCCTCTATAATGGCAAAAATCAGATAAACCCGAAAGAAATCTGACAGGATATAAATATTTGTGAAGACGGTACGCCCGGATTGTATACCTTCTCAGGTAGTCTTTGGCAATAAAACTGTTGTTTTTTTAACGGCGCAGGCTTGTAAATAACACGACTCAAAGGGGCCTAATTAAATGTTGTTTTAACAGAACCGGTCATTAGTAGAAGGACCGCAAAGCGCCGCTACGAGTCGGCAAAACGCCTTCTGAAATTCGACTCTTATTTCGACCAACCCTATGACCGGGGCAGGGTTAGTTTGCACTAAACATATTTACCTTCACTTGTTCTGTCCGAGGAGTTCTAATAATGTTGGAATTTTATCTCCGAGAATAATTTAATCAGAAAAATCAGATGTAAACTAGGAGCAAAGATGCGTATAATTGCACCGCCCATGCTCCAATCAAATAACCCTTGAATGACCAATATTTCAAATAATAAATCGATCAAATATCAAAATAGAAATTGTTGATGAGTTTCCACATGGAAACGCCTATATCTATACATACACCATAATAAACACCAACGAGGCCGAGCGATGGATCCAAACGTTTCTCCAAAATGTATGCAATACCTTATCAACTTCTTGTATAACTATTTTTCATCAATTGCAATTTCCTTATACATTATAATAGTTCTGGTGTCATATGAGCACCGTCGATTTTGGAGCATTTTTTGGGTTCTATGGGAAGATTACATCAAATGGGACACATTAACGCAAAAAAAATTGCGGATGAAGCACATTTTCACAAAATAAATTGAAAATAAAAATTAAAATATAACATACATTTTTTCCTAATAAACACAATTCCAGTACACTACTTTGTCCTAAGGTATGATCGCAGAAGGTTAATAATATAAATCGCAAATAAAACTGTTTTTTTGCACTTTAAAATCATAATATAATATTTATGAGAACATGACTATTCCTTAAAACATTATTATACAGGTTGGTTTAGCACGGCTCAGCTGGCTGTTGTACGGGTAGATGTTGCCAAGTGTAATTTCTATTTGGTTCTAAAATATAACAGCCTCGTGTTGAATATGTTTCAAAAATACTGTGGGACGAAAACTACTTATAAATAATGATTCTTAATGGCTTGATTTAATAAAATAACAATAATTCGAATATATGATTTACTAGAATTAGATGTTACGCTAGAAGGGGGTCACTTTTAATAATAAGTCATATAAACTAATTCATTTGGTTTATTGAAATAGATACAAATTTAAAAGATCATTTGGATTCGTTTAAGAGAGTATCACGCGTAGTGCGTTTGTTTTGTTACTTTGAATTCATTTTGTGATGGGCGGGGTTGGTCAAGCGCGTAGCGCGCGCGCCTCAATACGCTTCTTTGGATAATTAAAGTTAGTTTCGATTATTTTTGCTTAATCTGGAATACGTTAATTAGGGTTAGTTTTGGTTAGTTTAGGTTAGTATGGGTTAGTTTTGGTTAGTCTGGGTTGGTTTTGCTTAGTTTATGATAGCGAAGAGAAAAGGTCGCATAGCGCGCTTTTCTTTTTATTTTGGTTAATTAGGGTTAATCTAGGTTAGTTTCAGTTAATATGGGTTAACTTGCGTTAGTTTTGGTTAGTTTAGATTAGATTTGGTTAGTATGGTTTAGTTTTGGTTAGTCTGGGTTGGTTTTGCTTAGTTTGGGATAGGGAATAGACAAGCGCGCGTAGCGCGTTTGTCTCTTTACTTTGGTTAATTAGAGTTAGTTTGGGTTAGCTTTGGTCAGTATGGGTTGGTTTTGGTCAGTCTGGGTTGGATTTGCTTGTTTTGGGATAGCGAAGAGAAAAGCACGCGTAGCGCCCTTGTCTTTTTACTTTGGTTCATGAGGGTTAGTCTGGCTTAGTTTTGGTTAGTATGGGTCTCTTTTGGTTAGTCTGGGTTAGTTTGGGTTAGTTTTTGTTGGTTTGGGTTAGTTTTTGTTAGTATGGGTTAGTTTTGATTATGCTCGGTTTGTTTTGCTTAGATTTAAAGTGCGAAGAGACAAGCGCGCGTCCCTTTACTATGGTTCCTTATGGTTAGCCTGGGTTAGTTTTGGTTAGTCTTGGTTAGTTTGTATTGGTCTGGGTTGGTTTTGGTTAGTTTGGGTTAGTGGTGGCTAGTTTGGGTTAGTGTTGGTTATTTTGGGTAGCTGTGGTTGATTTACTGACAAGCGTGCGCAGCGCGCTTGTCTTTCAAAATTATTTCATTTTATGACAAATATACTTGATCTAGGGCTTCTACGAAATGGGAATGGGGAAATGGACAAATTTAGTCGATAGTGTATCGTAAGAAAACTTTTATTACTTATATATACATGTATGGCTAAACAGCCAGGGTTAGTTTTGATTAGTATGGGTTACTTTTGGTCAATCTGGGTTAATTTACGTTAGTTTGGACTAGTTTTGGTTAGCTTGGATTACTTTGCATTAGTCTGAATTAATTTTGGTTAATTTGGGTTAGTTAACAGACAACTGGGAGCTTATTTGGTTAGTCTGAGGCATATAAGGAACAAGCGCGCGGTGTGCGCTTGTTTAGTTACTTTCACAAGTTGTTATTCTACTTTATGAAACATGCTCCTGGACTTGGCAATTTGCTTACTTGAAAATCAAGAAGGTTAGCCAAGTCTGACAACATTGCAAGTAAATTGTCATCATTAACGTCATATTGGGAGAGTTTTCGCATTTAAATGTCACTAAACAGCCTCATTTCTGAAATTTCTTTTTCAATTTTTGGCGTCAAAAGTACTTCATCCGCAAATTTTTTTAGCATTAATGTGTTCCATTTTATGTAATCTTTCAATTCAACCCAAAAGAATCTTTAAAATTGACAGTGCTTATATGACACCAGACCCCATTATAATATACCTCTATATTTGCTAATCTCATTATTTTGCTAATACCGATGTTGAGTTGTGCAATTTGTATTAACCGAGGTAGTTGGGAACCTAAAAATTAAAGTGAAAGTAATTAAGTTCTAATACATAACCGTCAAGTAAAATAAACGTCAATAAAATTAATTATAGGGTAAATCAACAGGCGAATCAGTGAAAGATGATGAATGACCAATGGCTTAGGTTTATTGTTGTTGGGAGGTAATTTTAGAAGGCTCTTCAAATCAGGCAACATTAAACATGAAAATAGTTTATTACGCCATCCTTGGCACCTTAATATAATTTAATTATAACTAATTTATCTGTCTACTGTCATTTGAGAACTGTCATACGTCAACAATCGCTTCAAACACGCCGTTTATATCTGTCAACTGTCACCTATCTTGTTCATATGACGTGTTTCGAGTGATTGTTAACGTATGACAGAAGTCAAATAGTTGAAAGTTCGGTTCATCATCATCATCATCACACAGCCATATGTTCGTCCACTGCTGGACATAAGCCTCCCGTAAAGATTTCTATCTCCCTCTATCCTATGCTGCATTTAACCAGTTGGTTTGGATGCGCTTCAGATCATCTGACCAACGAGTGGGTTATTTGTCTAGTCCATCTGCCATCGTTCATTGTGGCTAGGTGACCCGCCCAGTTCCATTTTAGAGTCGATATTCTTGTGATGACATCTGTTACTCCACTTCTCCTTCTCACCTCTGTGTTTGAAACTCAATCTCTCAGAGATAAGCCTAACATTATTCTTTCCATGCTTCTTTGCGCTACTCTTATTTTGTTCGAGGTGTTCTTTGTTAGAGTCAGTCTTTCGGCTCCGTAAGTTAGTACTGGTAAAATACATTGGTCGAAGACTTTCTTCTTAAGACACATGGGAATATCAGATCTTAAGAGGTAGACTGCCCATGTAAGACCTATTCTTCTTCCAACTTCGAAGGTTTGATTATCCCAAACTAACCCAATCGAATCTCGTGACCTAAGTATTTGTAGGAGTATACTTGCTCAATGTTTAAGTTGTTCACTGCTAGGTTTTCACTGGCAACTAGATTTGTCATGAACTTTGTTTTGCCTATATGCCTCTGTTCAGCTCGCTCATCATTTCTTGCTCTTCTTTGAGATCATTTGTAATTAATATCAGATCATCGGAGAAGCGAAGGTGACTAAGTTTTTCACCATTAATGTTGATGCCGAGGTTCTCGATGTTTGTGCGATTGAACATGTACTCTAAAAGGTTGGTAAATAACTTGGGAGAGATGACATTCCCTTGCCGCACACCTCTCTCTATTTGCAAGCTAGGAGTATCTTCATGAAGTCTAACGACAGCATTTGCGTTCTTCTATAATTGCTTAAAGATGTCGATGTAGCGATGGTCGATTCTGCAATCAGCGAGGGCACTAAGCATATTATGGTGGTCTATTGTGTCAAAAGCTTTTTCATAGTCTACAAAAATGAGAACTAACGGTTTATTATACTCTATGCATTTTTCAATGAAGATTTTAATTGTATGAAGATGATCATTTGTGCCATAGCCCTTACGAAATCCTGCCTGCTCAATAGGTTGGTAAAGATCGAGTTTAGCTGTCAGCCTTTTGGTGATTATTCTCATAAACAGCCTATATATCTGCGATAGCAGGCTAATTGGTCTATAGTTTTCTATTTGGGCTATATCTCCTTTCTTGTGTAAAAGTATTATGATGGACTTATTCCATTGATCAGGTGTTATGAAGCTTCTTAAACAAGCGTTGTATAGCTTACACAGTATTTTAGAAGTGCTGATCCTCCTAGTTTTATATTTTCGGTGCTAATTTCGTCATCTCCTGGTGATTTATTGCTTTCATGTCTTTTAAGCAGTTGTTTATTTCGTCTTGAGTGATTTCTGGGATGTCTTCTGATCCCTGGTTTTGTATCACGAAAATGCCTACGCCAATTTCTGTTGTTGTAGTTTTCTTATAGAGTTCCGCATAGAAGCAAGCTTCTCACGATTATTTGTGGTGGTTTGTCCATTCTTGTTCTCAATTATCTTACTTAATTGTTTCTTACCCTCAGACAATTTTTTCCTAAGCACTTTCATTCCCATGTTTTCCTCTATCACCCTAGTTATTTACTCTGTTTTGTGTAGCCTTACATCTCTTCGGATAGCCTTTGATTTCTCTTAGCTGAGTGGCATTGTTTTGATGTTTATCTGTTAGATTTCTTTTTTTTTCATCAACTTCTTTGTACTATCACTCAACTTCTCCTTCTTTCCAACTCCAAGCGATTGCTTGCACTTGTTTTCCGCTTCTTTCATTGCTGTTATTATTTGTTTGCTTGGCTCCTCAATGTCTATATCCTCTTCATTTGTCAGCGTTGGTGATAGACGAGAATTAAGGAGTTGTGCGTATTGGCCTGCGCTTTGTGTTGTTAATGATTTTCTAGAAGCTGTTTTTCTTATTAGTTTTGACCTCTCCTTTCTTGTATTTATGACTATTTTTGCACTGACGGCTCTGTGGTCACTTCCGATAGAAAATTTAACAGTTACGTCTTGGACTATGTTTTTCATGTTTGAAATTATCAGATCGATTTGGTTTTTTGTAACTCCGTCCATTTTCTCTGGGGGGCCTTTTTGAAAAAGCTGTTCATTACATAAAAGTTGTTTTGGTTGCAAAAAGTCAAGCAATACTTGTCCTCTATCATTTCTTGTCCCAAGCCCATGACTTCCCAGTGATGTTTCACTGTGGTCTTGTTTGTGGCCTAATTTGGAGTTAAAATCTCCCATAATCAGAGTGTAATGGGAAGGTGTCTGTCGCAAAGCTGTATTGATGTCGTCGTAGAAGCTTTCAATATCTGAGAGTTCGGTTACAACCAATTAAATCGGGTTTAATAAATAAGAGAGGCTTAAAATTGGATACGCCAAGGTCGAGAGCAAAAGAAAAATAAAGAAAAATCTTTATTAGGCAAAAGAAAAATCGTTTTTTATATAAACGAATTCCAAGTAACCAATGTGAAGAACGTGGCAACAAGGAAAATGCCTTAAATCCATTTTTCATATTCAAATCGGATTTAAGCGATTATAACTAATTTATCTGTCAACTGTCTACTGTCATTTGACATCTGTCATACGTCAATAATAATACTTGAAACACGCCGTCTATATCTATCATCTGCCATTTATCTTTTTCATATGACGTATTTCGAATGATTGTTGACGTATGTCATAAATCAAATAGTTGATAGATGGTTTACGACCAATTAAATGGGGTTCAGTAAATAGAAACGGCTTAAAACTGGATACGCCTATGAAACAATTATCGAAAATTGCATGTGATCCACGCGCAGGTCGAGAGCAAAAGAAAAGCATATAAAAGTCTTTATTAAGCAAAAGAAAATTTGTTTTTAATATAAACGAATTGGACGTAATCGATGTGAAAGAGCGTGGCAACAAGGAAAATACTTTAACTCCATTTTCCATATGCGTATCAGATATAAGCGATTATAACTAATTTATCTGTCAACTGTCTACTGTCATTAGACATCTGTCATACGTCAATAATAATACTTGAAACACGCCGTCTATATCTATTAACTGTCATTTATCTTGTTCATATGACGTATTTCAAATGATTGTTGACGTATGTCATAAATCAAATAGTTGATAGATGGTTTACGACCAATTAAATCGAGTTCAGTAAATACAAGGGGCTTAAAACTGGATAGGCCTATGCAACAATTGTCAAAAATTGCATGTGATCCACGCGCAGGTCAAGACCAAAAGAAAAAATATAAAAATCTTTATTAAGCAAAAGAAAAATTCGTTTTTTATATAAACGAGTTCTAGGTAACCCATGTGATAAGCATGGCCACAAGGAAAATGTTTTAAATCCACTTGTGATATGCATTTCAAAAAGTAATCGGAAAAACAGTTAAAGTTCTTTAGAATATAAAACCCTTAAAATATTCGATTACCAGGATCTCCAGAGAAAAAAATCGTAATACAAATTAAACCCAAATGAGAAGATACCTATTTTTCCAACGAAGTCAGCAGTCACTATTTTTACAAAAATAAAATCGATTTTCAAAAAACATTAGACCGGAGATATTGTGTGTCAAAAAGTGTGATACATGATCTTTACAAAAATAAAATCCATATTCAAAAATCACTGAAACGAAATTATTTGCAAATTAATCTAAAAAAATATTCAAGCTCGATATTCGATTACCAGAATCTCCAAAACCTAATACATATTAAACCCAAATCAGAATATATCTATTTTTCCAAGGAAGGCAGCGGATACTATTTTTGCGAAAATAAAATCGAGAAGTTTATTGAGTTTAATGCGAATTTGATGCAGATTTAGAAAATTCATTCGGAAATTTCGAGTAATGCCGCATTTGTGCTAAATCCCCAATTTTCAGGATTGGTTGCATTCTCCAACAATTGGAAAAAAATTTTAAACCTTTATTTTCACTCTAACTTTAAAAATACTAATTGTACTGGAAAAAATCAGAAGCTTATTGAATTTTAAGCGAATTTGATGCAGATTCAGAAAATTCATTCAGAAATTTCGAGTAATGCCGTATTTGTCTCTTAAATTCTCAAATTTCAGGATGGGTGCAATTTATAACAATTGAAAAAATCGACAACCTCTTTTTTTACCCAGCCTTTAAAATCACTATTTTTACACGCAAAATTCGAAAGCTTATTGATTTTAAAGTGAATATGATGGAGAATTAGATAGAACATCCATTCGGAAATTTCGAGTAAAGCCCTATTTGTATAAAATCCTCAATTTTCAATTGGGAACCTTTTTATCCTCACTTGACCTTTAAAAATACTAATCGTATTCCGAAAGTGCAGAAATTAATTGAGCATAAAGTGAATTTTATGCAGATTTAAAAAATTCATTCCGAAATTTCGAGAAATGCCGCATTTGTGTTAAGTTCCCAATTTTCAGGATGGGTGCATTTTCCAACAATTGGAAAACCTTTATTTTCACTGTAACGTTAAAAATACTAATTGTAATAGAAAAGATTAGAAGCTCATTAAATTTAAAACGAAATTGATGCAGATTCAGAAAATTTGTTGGGACATTTCAAGTAATGCCGCTTTTGTCTTAAATTCTCAAATATCAGGATCTGCATCTTCCAACAATTGAAAAAACTCGAGAACCTTTATTTTCACTCTAATTTTAAAAATATTAATTATGCTCGAAAAATTCAGAAACTAATTGAATTTAAAGCGATTTTGATGCAGATACAAAAAATTTATTTGAGAAGTTTGAGTAATACATCTGCCTAAAATTTTCAAATTTCGCAATATGTGCATTTTTCAACAATTGAAAAAAAAATTGGAAAGGTTTATTTTCAGCCTAGCTTTAAAAATACTAATTGTACTTGAAAAATTCACAATCATAGTGAATTTAAAGCAAATTTGATGCAGATTTATATAGTCCATTCGGATAAAATTTCCTGGATTATCAGGATTGGTTAATTTTCCAACAATTGGAAAAAATTTAAATCTTTATTTTCACTCTAACTCTAAAAATACATTTGTACTTGAAAAAATCAGACGCTTATTAAATTCAAAGCGAATTTGATGCAGATTCGGAAAATTCATTCAGAAATTTCGAGAAATACCGCATTTGCTTTCAATTTTCGAATTTCAGAATGGGTGCAGTTTCCAACAATTGAAAAAATCGAAAAAACCTTTATTCTTACCCTGCCTTTAAAAATATTAATTTTACTCGGAAAATTCGGAATCTTATCGATTTTAAAGCGAATGATGTAGAAGTAGAACATCCATTCGGAAATTTCGAGTAAAGCCCTATTTGTATTAAATCCTCAAATTCAATTGGGAACCTTTTTATCCTCACTTCACCTTTAAAAATACTCATAGTACTCCGAAAACTCATAAATTCAGCCTAAAGTGAATTTTATGCAGATTTAGAAAATTCATTCGGAAATTTCGAGTAATGCCGCATTTGTGTTCAATTCCCAATTTTCAGGATTGGCGCATTTTCCGACAATTGGAAAAATGGAAAACTTTTATTTTCACTCTAATGTTAAAAAATACTAATTATTATAATCGAAAAAATCAGACCCTCATTGAATTTTAAAGGAATTTGATGCAGATTCAGAAAAATCAGTCGAATGTTTTGAGTAATGTCGCTTCTGTCTTAAATACTCAAATTTCAGGATCTGCATTTTCCAACAATTGAAAAAAATCGAAAATCTTTATTTTTACTTTATTGTACTCGAAAAATTGAGAAACTTATTGAATTAAAGCGATTTTGATGCAGATACAGAAAAAACGCAGAAAAACTGCGACATCTGCATAAAATTCTCAAATTCCAACAATTGAAAAGATTTATATGCAGTCTAGCTTTAAAAATACTACTTGTACTTAAAAAATTCAGATTCTTATTGAATTTAAAGCAAATTTGATGCAGATTTAGAAAATCCATTAGAAAAATTAAATTTAAATTAATAAATCCTCAATTTTCAGGATTTTCCAACAATTGGAAAAATTAAAAACCTTTATTTTCACTCTAACTTAAAAATATTAATTGTACTCAAAAAAATCAGATGCTTTTTAAATTTAAAGCGAATTTTATTCAGATTCAGAAAATGTATTCAGAAATTTCGAGTAATGCCGCATTTGTCTCTTAAATTCTCAAATTTCAGGATGGGTGCATTTTCCAACAACTGGAAAAATGGAAAACCTTTATTTTCACTCTAACGTTAAAAATACTAATTGTAATCGAAAAAATCCGAAGCTTATTGAATTTAAAACGAATTTGATGCAGATTCAGAAAGTTTATTGGGAAATTTCAAGTAATGCCGCTTTTGTCTTAAATTCTCAAATATCAGGATCTGCATTTTCCAGCAATGGAAAAAAATCGAAAACCTTTATTTTCACTCTAACTTTAAACATATTAATTATGCTCGAAAAATTCAGAAACTAATTGAATTTAAAGCGATTTTGATGCAGATACAAAAAATTTATTCGAGAAGTTTAAGTAATACGACACTCTAACTTTAAAAATACATTTGTACTTGAAAAAATTAGGAGCTTATTGAATTCAAAGCTAATTTGATGCAGATTCGGAAAATTAATTCAGAAATTTCAAGTAATACCGCATTTGCCTTCAATTTTCAAATTTCCGGATGGGTGCAGTTTTCAACAATTGAAAAAACCTTTATTCTTACCCTGCCTTTAAAAATATTAATTTTACTCGGAAAATTCGGAATCTTATCCATTTTAAAGCGAATGATGTAGAAGTAGAACATCCATTCGGAAATTTCGAGTAAAGCCCTATTTTTATTATATCCTCAAATTCAATTGGGAACCTTTTTATCCTCACTGCACCTTTAAAAATACTAATCGTACTCCGAAAATTCAGAAATTGTTTGAGCCTAAAGTGAATTTTATGCAGATTTAGAAAATTAATTCGGAAATTTCTAGTAATGCCGCATTTGTGTTATAT
The DNA here is from genome assembly GCA_016904865.1 of Pissodes strobi. NCBI lineage: Eukaryota > Metazoa > Arthropoda > Insecta > Coleoptera > Curculionidae > Pissodes > Pissodes strobi. The sequence continues at coordinate 30,331 of MU190607.1, forward strand.
TCCCAATTTTCAGGATTGGCGCATTTTCCGTCAATTGGAAAAATGGAAAACCTTTATTTTCACTCTAATGTTAAAAATACTACTTATAATCGAAAAAATCAGACTCTCATTGAATTTTAAACGAATTTGATGCAGATTCGAAAATGCCGCTTCTGTCTTAAATACTCAAATTTCAGGATCTGCATTTTTCAACAGTTGAAAAAAATCGAAAATCTTTATTTTCACTTTATTGTACTCGAACAATTCAGAAACTTATTGAATTTAAAGCGATTTTGATGCAGATACAAAAGTTTATTCGAGAATTTCGAAAAAATGCGACATCTGCATAAAATTCTCAAATACCAACAATTTAAAAGATTTATTTGCAGTCTGGCTTTAAAAATACTACTTTTACTTGAAAAATTCAAAATCTTATTGAATTTAAAGCAAATTTGATGCAGATTTAGAAAATCCATTCGGAAAATTAAATTTAAATTAATAAATCCTCAATTTTCAGGATTTTCCAACAATTGGAAAAATTTAAAACCTTTAGTTTTATTAACTTAAAAATATTAATTGTACTCAAAAAAATCCGATGCTTATTAAATTTAAAGCGAATTTGATTCAGATTAAGAAAATTTATTCAGAAATTTCAAGTAATTTGTCTCTCAAATTTCAGGATGGGAGCATTTTTTAACAATTGAAAAAATCGAAATCTTTATTTTAACCCTGTCTTTAAAAATACTAATTTTACTCGGAAAATTCGGAATATTATTAATTTTAAAGCGAATATGATGGAGAATTAGAACATTCATTCGGAAATTTCGAATAAAGTCTTATTTGTGATAAATCCTCAATTTTCAATTGGCAAAAATTGGAAACCTTTTTATCCTCACTTGACCTTTAAAATAAGATTATTAAAACAAAGAAATCTGTGCCTCAAGAAAAAGGTATGATAAATGATCCTTACAAAAATAAAATCCATATTCAAAGATCGCTAAAACGAAAATATTTGCCTTTCAAAAATGAATCGAAAAACATGTGCTAGTTTTCAGAATATAAAACCTTTGAAATATTCAATTACCAGAACCTCCAGAGAACAAAAATCCTGCTATAATTCATATTAAACCCAAATCAATTGATACCTATTCTTCTAACAAAAATGCAGGTCAGTAGATTTTTTTTTTGAAAAAAAAATTGATATTTAAAAATCATTAGAACAAATATATTTGTATTTTAAATATTAACAGAAAAAATTGTTTAAGTTTTTCAGAACAAAAATCCTTCAAAATGTTCGATTACCATGCTCTGCAAAGGAAAGATCCTAATACATATTAAACTCAAATCAATGGATACCTATTGTTCTAACGAAAACGCAGATATTAAAAAAAATCGATATTCAAAAATCATTAGAACGGAGTTATTTGTATTTCAAAAATTAATTGAAAAAATTGTATGTTTTTCAGAACAAAAATCCTTCAAAATATTCGATTACCATGTTCTTTAGAAAAAAAAGTCCTAATACATATTAAACCCAAATCAAACGCAAGTCAGCACATATTTATTTAGAAAAACAAAATCGATATTCAAAAATCATTAGAATAGAGATATTTGTGTTTCAAAAATTAATCGAACATTTAGGTTAAGTTTTTCAGAATAAAAATACTTCACAATATTCAATTACCATGCTCTCCAGGGAAAAAATCCTGGTACATATTATTAATGCAAATCAGCACGAAAACACAAAAATGAAATCCATATTAAAAAATCATAAAAACGAAAATATTTGTATCTCAAAAGTTAATCGAAAAAATGTTCAAGTTTTCAAGAATATAAATCTTTTAACTTTTAAATATTCGATTACCATGCTTTTCAAGGAAAAAATCCTAATACATATTAAACCCATATCAAACGCAAGTCAGCCGATATTTTTTTAAGAAAATTAAATCGATATTCAAAAATCATTAGAACGGAGATATTTGTATTTTAAAAATTAATCGAAAAATGTTGTTGTTTTTCAAAATAAAAATATTTTGCAATATTCGATGACCATGCTGTTCAGAGAAAAAAATCCTAATACATATTAAACCCAATCAGCACGAAAACACAAAAATATAATCCATATTCAAAAATCATAAAAACGAAAATATCTCAAATTTAATCGAGAAAATGTTCAAGTTTTCAGAATATAAAATCTTTGAAATATGCAATTTACAAGAATCTCCAGAGAAAAAAATCCTTCTATAATACATATTAAACCCAAATGAATTAATACATATTCTTCTAACGAAAATGCAAATTGATATTCAAAAATCATTAGAACAAATATATTTATATTTCAAATATTAACAGAAAAAATTGTTTAAGTTTTACAGAACAAAAATCCTTCAAAATATTCGATTGCCATGCTCTGCAGAGAAACGATCCTAACACATGTTAAACTCAAATCATTGGACACCTATTGTTCTAACGAAAACGCAGATATTTTTTAGAAAAATGAAATCGATATTCAAAATTCATTAGAACGGAGTTATTTCTATTTTTTTCAGAACAAAAATCCTTCAAAATATTCGAATACCATGCTCTGCAGAGAAAAAGTCCTAATACATATTAAACCCGAATCAAACCCAAGTTTTGAAAAATAAAATAGATATTCCAAAATCATTAGAAAGGAGATATTTGTATTTCAAAAATTAATCGAAAGTTTTTCAAAATAAAAATATTTCGCAATATTCGATTACCATGCTCTTCAGAGAAAAAATCCTAATACATATTAAACCTAAATCAACACGAAAACACAAACATTAAATCCATATTCAACAATCATAAAAACGAAAATATCTCAAAAGGTAATCGAAAAAATATTAAAATTTTTAATAATATAAATCCTTTAACTTTAAGATATTCGATTACCATGCTTTTCAGAGAAAAAATCCTAATATTATATTAAGCCCAATCGGTATCGAAAACGCAAAGGCATACAAAAATGAAATCCAAATTAAAAATCATTAGAATGAAAATATTTGTCTTAGTGTTTCAGAATATAAATCCTTTAAAATATTTGTTTACCAAGATCTTCAGAGAACAAAATCGAATAAATGTTAAACCCAAACTAATAGATACTTATTCATCTAACAGGATTAACAGGAATGTTGAAACCCCATTTCAATTTTTAAAAAATGTACTTACAGATATTTATATCATTAAAAAAATTGTATAAATTCATTTAATGACATTATTCGATGAACATAAACCATTTCTTGACATGAAAAAAGAAAAAATATATATGAAGTGATCCATGTCGACCACACGGATCAGTTCATGGATGACTTTTTAATGTATATTAATGAATTGTTGAATTCAACGTGACATATAGATATTGATCATGAAAAATAACATAATTTAGAATTGTAAAATCGAATTGAGATATAATATTACAGTGATTTTTATTGCACGTGAAGAAAATATATATATGACTTGATCGATGGCTGAGACATTTTCTAATTATATGATTTCAATTTTAATTTAATGGGTGAACCGGGAGTAGCACATAGAAAAGTGCAATCCGTTTTGTTATAACAAGATCCATTTTAGTTCCACGTTCAAAAAATAATCGCTTAAAAATTATAATTTAAAGAAATATGAGCTTTAAATCAATCCAATCATATATGAAGAAACTAGATAAACTAACATGAACGACAAGAATGTTTCTCAGCATCTTGGCTATTAATATTATAAAACATTTTAATTATCATATTTATTAGGCGGCGGCATTACATAAAGTTACCAACGCTTATTCGTTCGCGATAATATTGTTCAATTAATATTTTAATTATAAACACACCGAAGTTGCAGATTTGTTTTGATATACGGCATTGGCTAATATGTATATCCCCTTTATGTAATTTCCATCCAATTACGATAAATTTACATTTTGGTAGTCGTAAATCAGCGAACGTTTAAAAAAAAGATAAAGCCAACACGTTTCATGGAAGAAGCTTATTTCGAAAACGTTTAATAGATTATGTGTTTATATTTAAATGAGTGTCGCTATCAAGTAGTTTTAGCAATTAAATGAAAACTGTGACTTGAACAGACCTTTGTAACTAGAAGTCACAGTGACATACAGAGTGAATACAATTCAATTTGAAAAACTTCTCACGAAGAAACACAAGAGACTTCCTCAGTTGAAGAAAATATCTTCACGTACATAGAAAACCCCCTGTAGATCATCAACACATTCATGGTTTTTCCACTAAATCCAATGCGAGAAACATTTCCAGACAAAGAAAATAAATACCAAAGGAAAAACATTGTTTGACCTGTTAATGGTTTTTTAATCTGTTATTACCCTGGAATCTGTTCGAGTATGTGTAAAGGTGAACAAGACAGAACCTCTTCAAGGAAAATTAAGGACAAATTGGCAACCATCCTCATGGAGTTACAAAATAGCGAGGCAAGAAGAACAAAAAGCGACTCACCTGCTGCGAAGACAATTAAAAATCCCAAAACCAAGTGAATTTAAACAAATAATACACACTAATGACAATACCTTGGCACAGAAGATTACAGAAAGCATTCAAGCAGAACAGAGATCAAGGCAGAAAACATCAAAGCTCAAGATAAATACAATCAATTAAACAAAGTCATCCACAAAGATATCCGGAAAGTCTTAAGCGAACATAACTGATTCAAAACACAATAGAAAATAACAAAAACATGAGGGTATTACGATCGAGGCTATCGAGGAGTACGGTAAAAATTCGTAAAATGAGAAATAAATAAGGCATGGTCGAAAACAGCAAGAGCAAAATCAAGAGTGTGATTCAAAGCTCCTCTATCAAGATCTATACAGTTCAGCTACTCCAGAACCAAGAAATCATCAATCACAAGTGATCATGAACGAGGGGTGCGAAGACATCCGTGATATAGATAGGGCCGAAATGATATTAGCCCTCAGACAGATCTGAAATGAATAAATTGGTGGAGATGTATTGGGGAAGTCAATCAGAATACTTCTTAATAATTGCCTGCACCATCTCCAAAGCATGGCAGAACGCAGAGTTTATTTTGCTCCTCAAGAAAGGCGATACTGCCTATATGGAAAACTATCGACCAATACGTCTCCTGTCGCAACTTTACAAACTTTTCACCAAGATTATTACAAACCGTCTGACAAAGAAATTCGATTTTTACCAGCCAGTCGAAGAGGCAGGTTTCCGAAGCGGCTTCAGCACAACAGACCACTTACAAACACACCTAATCGAGAAATATGTTGAATATAAAATAACCCTCCATATGGCGTTTATAGACCACCATAAGGCGTTTGACTTGATAGAAACACGGGCTTTCCTAATATCAATGGATGCAGCCAGAATAGATACAAGATATTCTGCCCTCATAAAATACATCTATATACGAAAATGCAGCAATGCAGGTTGCAATAGACGAGGATTTAATAACAGATCAAATCCCAACCAACAAAGGTGTTTCTCAGCTCACCCAAGTTATTTTTTTTGGAGGGGGTAAAACATGTTCAAAAGATACTCGATCTGGGTTATGTCGGATTCAGCTCCTTCCCCCCCCCCCCCCCCCTGCTACTACATCCTATACTGGCATCCGTTTTCGCATTACTTCGGCATAGATGTTGTCTAGGTTTCCCTGGCTGAATGCTCTATATTTTGCTTCTCGTTCTTTCACTTCTATGATATTCCTAATAGTTTTATAGGCTTTTTCCCAAGCTTCCCTTGATGTCAGTAAGTTTGCCATCATATTTGCTTCGTTAAAGTGGGTTTGTGATGTTGCAAGACACTCTAGTCTTTCAGCCTCCCACCTAGGGCAGAAGAAAAGTGTGTGCTTAGGTGTCATCTAGTTTTTCACAATATGGACAAACGCTTGATTCAGCTCTATTTCTTTCGTACAGATATTTTCGAAAGCATCCATGGCCTGAGCACCTCTCCCTATGGTCTCGCTATCCATGCCTGTATATTTGGAATAAGAGCAAATGTCCTTCTTCCATATGCACCAGTCTCCCACTCTGCCTGCCATCTGGTTAAAAAAGAGATCCTTGCGTCTTTTTGCGGTACTCCGTCGTATGTCTCTTTACCATGAGTCTAATAGGAGGTATTCCAGCAATGACTCCTGCCGCGGCCAAAGAGACAGTTCGATATCCACTGCACACTCTGATGCACAAAACGCTCTGAATTCCATTCAGCCTGGTTTTTTGTTCTCCGTGATTCGCTGCCAAACAGGAGCAGCATATAAAATCTGCGAATGAACCACACTCGCCAACAATCTCCTCCTTGATGCTTTAGGACCACCGATATTAGGCATGAGACTCATCAAGGCTGTCGGTGTCTTCCCTGCTTTTTGGACCATGTGGTTGACATCTTCTGCAAAAGTGAGCTTGGTATCCAACCATACACCTAGGTATTTTATGGCCTTCCTCAATCCAATCATTTTTCCTCACACGTTGAACGTTATTGGCTGTATTTTCGTTTTGGCTCTTAAAAGAGTTGCTTCAGTTTTCTCATGCGCTAGTTGTAGCTGCTTATCATGGAGCCAGTTTGCCACCTTAAGCAAAGCTGTGTCTGCGGCATCCATCAGTGCCTTCTCTGTCTTAGCTACCACTACCATGGCAACATCGTCTGCAAATCCGACCAGTTAAATTCCCTGGGGTTGCTCAATCTTAAGGAGATTATCGTACATTACATTCCACAGGGTTGGTCCGAGCACCGATCCCTGAGGGACTCCATTGCTGATTTTCTTCGTTTTTGATGTTCCCTGAGCCTCAAGAATATCTTCCCTTTTAGAAAGATACGGCCTAATTATGCTTACAAGACCCTCATCGATTCCTCTGCGTCTCAAGACATTCAGGATAACTTGCCACGATGCGCTGTTGAAAGCACGCCTGACAACGAGCGTGATAACTGCACAAAGCCTTCTATGGGCGGGGAAAAACTGTGGCTCCCCTTCAGCCATTCTCTAGATTTCGGTTAAAGCGTTGATGGTCTGACGCTTCTTTCTGAAACCGAACTGCATGTTTGATAGACCACCCGTAAGCTCCAACTAGCGAATTCGCTGTTCAGTCTGGCTAGAAGCAGTTGTTCATACAGTTTACCCTCGACGTCCAGAAGACAGATGGGTCTATAGGAGTTGGCTCTGTCTACAGGCTTGTCTCCTTTTCTTAGTAAGAGGAGGGTAGCGCGGTTCCAGTCCTGTGGAAAACAACCTCTCATTGCGAGTTCGTTGTAAGTGGCCAACACATACTCCGGTTTACCCAGCGCTACTTCTTTTAGTACTTCCGAAGGAATTGCTCCTGCCTCCATGCCTTTTATGCTTCGAGCATATCGTTTTAAGTTCTTCTATGCTAAATTCAGTGAATCTCGCATTTGCATCACAATTGAATATCACGGAATCATGTTCGGGGAAGAGATGCGTTGCAACATTTTCCACTATTTGCATTGCCATTTTGGATTCTCGGCGGAAAGCCCAGGATACTTTTCATTACGATCCTGTAGCCATCCCCCCAAATGTCAGAGTCAACATCATCACAGACAGTTTTCCAACAATATTTTTTTTGTAGCTTTGATTTTGTTTCTTAGAGTTTTTTTTGCGACCTTGTACATGTGCCATAGTTGTTGGTTTTGTTGCCCCTGGCTTCTTCTCGCTTCCCTAGTGCACTGTCTTCTTTTTCTTACGCAATCCTTTCGCAGTTCAGCGATTTCTTCCGTCCGCCAATACGCTGGTTTACCCCTTGGGCTTATTTTCTTGCGAGGCATTGTTTTGTCACATATTTCTTTAAGTTTATTTGAGAAGATTTTGTCTGACGGCATCGATTCATCTATTGAGACAATAGCATGTTCGAGTTTATGTTTGTCTAGCTTTTTCACGTTCCATCCCTTTGCTTTATTTCTCCGGGCGTCCCTCTCAGTGTTGTCGTTAATTTCAAATGTGATATAGCTGTGATCACTTAAAGTTTCTTTGTCACTTACTTTCCATTGCCTTATGTAGGTTTTGGCGCCTTTTGCTTGCAAGCGTCAAGTCCTGTCTATGGAAAGTAGGTTTGTCACCCTGGTTAATAACTGTAAGGTCCTGTTCCGCAATCCACTACGTCATTACTTGCCCCCTGTCATCTGTTGTTTCCATACCCCACTTAGCATTGAAATCGCCAACTATTATTGCTTTTTCTTTATTGGCTCTGACTCGACTTACAATTGTATATAATGTTTCCTCTAGTTCTAGGATGTCTCTGTTGGGAGA
>JAEQML010052823.1:0-41578 GCA_016904865.1 Pissodes strobi
TCTTTACACACAATCTTTCTTTGCGCTATGGTATATAAATGAATAAAGTTGGTCATTTGTCACTTTTACCAAAATTAGCGAATAGCCAAATGGAATTTTTCAATAATTTTATTCCCATTATATCAATATAAAATACATAAAGATTTTAGTCGTAATATTTTTGGGCCGGTTGATGACCCATGATTCTATTAACACACAAGTAGTTTTATATACCATTCTGATAGTATAGGATCCTTAAAGCTTTATATTTCAAAGCTAACATAAACCAGTCTTTTAATTATTTGGCTATTCGTTTCTTTTGATACGATATATAGCAAGACAATTAAATTTTGATTTTACACAGTAACATACGAATTTCACGCCCATAATTTTAACCGACTTGTTTATATTTAATCTACACACCGAGACCACACTACCTCACTGGCTTATTCCCGAAAAACGGTACTTAAGGTAATTGAAAGTAGATTTTGCTGGACGAACTAGAATACCTATCCGTTGTGCTTTAAAATGCTTTATTTATTTGTTGCTGTGGATTATTTATAGAAAGGTAAATTCCTAAATTGTGTTAATCGATTTCCAAATGTAGATCCTGCGCAGCAATTTGAAGATAAAGTGTTATATTTTTATTTCTCTTTTTTTGGAATTTATCTTTAAAAATTTGTAACAATTAGTGTGTATACGATAAGTCCAAGCATACTTTTTCACAGCTTTTGGAGTAAATCACGTTGTAGATAGAAACACAGTGTAAATATCATATTATAGCGTTAAATTCGAATCTCCTGTTAGATTATTAATATTCATTTTGAGTTTTAAGAAATATATTTTAGGACAACAAAAATTAGCGAAAGTTGAGAAATCATTATATTGAAAATATAAATAAACTGGCCGTCAAAAAAACAAAAAACACAATTTTGGCATCATTTTTAAATTGCAATTGTTTGAAAGGGCGTTTTATTTAGATGTCCCTTTGCACTAACAAGGATATTTGGATATAATACACGGGTGAGAAGAAAATAGGCCAAAAATTGAAAAAGTTTAGGCTGTTGTATTTGCGTCGGTATGTACTTGTTTGTTGAATTACACAATATTTCGAAACGTTTTTGTGAGTTTTTCAATTGTTTGTGAGTTTTTTCTGTGTAAAAAAATTAAATTCCGTTATAGTTTCATTAATAACAATATTTCTATCGATAATTAACCAATTTTTATACAAGCACAGTAAGCATTATACTGTATATCAAAGTTTTCAATTTTCCATTGTACAGGGTGGCTCGAATTCGAGTTTATGTATTTGGATCTCGAAAACCGTAAGAGATACAGTGTCGGTAAAATTAGGGAAAACTTACGAATTTAAGTGCTTGACAATATGCCGTTTGGAAAGTTTTAAAATTCCGAATATATCCGGAAAAAAGGAAAGTTTTTATTTGAAATCCGACGTCAGAGGTATTCCAGCAAGAAAAATCCAGAGAGTACTAAAAATGCGTAGTAAAATAAGAAAATGCATTGAAGCAATTCCTTTTAGAATATTTGTAAATTTATATACATATTTTTTATTTATAATTAAAATTTCGATAGGTGTGTTTTTCTATCTAAGCATAGTATCACGTAGTATTATTATAAATTGTTGATGTTGTTCTGTGTTAAATAATTTCTTTCTATTGTTAAAAGTTGAATATAATTTATCTTTGCACTATAAGCAACTTGTTAGCGTAATAGTTCAGGACAAGATCCTTATAAAAAATAAACGTTTGTTTAATTTTATTATTTTTAATTTCTATTAAAAATAAAGGCTCCAATTTTCCACTTAACACAAAAAAAATATTTGTGTAAAATGTGAAAAATTCAAAAGTACTAAACTATTGAAAATTACGCCAAAGCCAAATAAATATGTCTCTCACCTTCATAAGCACACAACTGAAGTGATATTTCTGAAAGAAATATATGGAATTGAGATTTTTTTAAAGGTTTTTTTTATCGACTTTTGCCCCCGGTTTCGGCACTTTTTTTAATTTTTTTTCTTATTTATTCAACTGAATTTCCAATGAAACATGACATTGTCAACTTGATACTGTTGTGTTCTGCGACTCGAGCAAGGCCTTTGACTGTGTAGATCATGCGAAAACTCAAGAAACACAGCTTTAGTCCTCACAGTGTAAACCTGATTCAATCCTACCTTGAAAATAGGACGCAGGTTGTGAAGGTCTCTGGGGTGTTATCGAGGAAGAATGTTGTTAAAAAGTATTGGGGTTTTCCAGGGCACCGTTCTCGGGCCCATTCTTTTTCTATTGCGAGCGCTGACACAAATATAAAAAACGCATTCTTTGCCGATGATACCACCGTGTCTTTTGCGGCTAATACACTCGAGGAATCGCTTGAGGGTTCCTTGTCTGCACAATCGGTGACTAAGGAATGGTTCTGTGTAAACAGAGTACTGCTCAAAGAGGCGAAAAGCAACAGGGTAGTATTTTCTCTTAGGGACAATCAGGCTGTGGCATGTAAACTCCAAGCATCCAGCATGGTGTGAACATATTGACAACCTATGCAAGAAGCCAGCAAGGAGCCTGTGTGTACTTAGGAACCTGGCAGCTAATGTTTCACAAATAGTTCTGCAAACAGAATACCATGCAATATTTCAATCTCACCTAGCCTATGCAATTTTGGTCTGGGGACATTTGGCAGAAATGTTGAGAGTCTTTGGCTGGCAACGTAAGGCCTTGAGTATAGGGATGATTGCAGACAAGCATATAAGATCTTGATAATTCTCACTGTTCTCTCTCTGTATATATTGGAGGACCTAATGTTTATTAAGAGGGATGTGGGGCACTTCGGAACCCATGAGGGCATACATCAACATGACACCCGACATAAGCATAATCTTGTACCAGCCTACCGGAGGCTGAGGAGATATCAAACTGGGCCGTTAAATTTTACAATAAGCTTCCAGATAGTTAAAGGTGTCTCCCATTACATCAAATATTTAAAAGTGGAATTAAGGAGGTTTTAAGAGAAAATGTTTTTTATAGTAATGAGGAATTTCTGACATTTGTATTTTCATAATGTACATGTACCCAATTTTGATGTAAATGTGAATGTGTAAATACTATTTTAACATAATTTTAATTTTTATAAACAATACTCTTATTTGCTTTATATGTTTTTTTAAGTTTGTAATGCATCCAATTCTGAATTTTGCATATCTGAACATTTTTTTTACAATTTTTGACATGCGTTAGACATTTGTATATTGACATGGATAAATGAATTTGAATTTGAACATTTTTTTTCGCCGAAATTACCGAAAACCACATTTCTCTAACTTTTTTCATACTTTTTTCGTTTATTTCATTTTATACTACTCTTATTAACTTTCCAAATAATTTTTAATTTTTTTTTATTATTATTTTTTTATTTGGTTTTATAATACCTTTATTAACTTACCCAACAATCTTTTGGTTTTGTTTTTTTTTTATTATATTTTTTTTTGGTACGTTTTATAATACTTTTATTAACATTCCCAACATTTTTTAAAATTTCTTCTAATTTTTTCAAAATTGTTTGTTTCTTTTCTCATAAAAAATTTTTTTCTTCCCATTTTTGCCCGAATGACCGAAAACCGCGATTTTTTTATAAAATTTTTCTTATTTCGTTTTATAATACTCTTATTAACTTTCCGAATAATTTTTTAGGATTTTTTTCAATTTTTCCCATTTTTTCGTAAATTTTTGGATATGCGGGAAGGTGGGGGGCGGGGGGGTGTAGTGGGGGGTATATTTTCAATGCTAATATTAATTAAATTTAATTTACAACCTATTCAAAATTACGCCAAAGCAAAAATATATTAAAAAAAAAATTTAAAATACTATAATATATTAATAACGCTAGTATCATCTGAAAACGATAAAAAAAAAATAAAGTTCGTATTTAAAAAAAGAAAATTGATGATGACCCGTTGAAGACGAAACGTCAGATTCCAAAATTATTCAATTTGAAATTCGTTTTTAAATAAACCCAGGAAAAAAATAAAACAATTTTTCAAAATTTCGGTTTTTTTTGGATATTTACGGAGATACGCGGAATTTTAAAACTTTCTAAACGGCATATTGTTAGGCACCTAAATGCGCAAATTTGCCATAATTTGTCAGACACTGTATCTCTTACAGTTTTCGAGATGCCAAATACATCCACCCTGTACAAGGATAGAAACGAAAGTATTACGATGATTCCGAAATTGTCTCGGAAATATTACTAATACATTTTCCACGGGCGTGTGTAAAGTTAAACTTTACGCACATATTGCGTGACACTAACGAAAACTTCATATTTTAGTATCTAACGGTCCAGAATTAGTACCTAATTGACCACTGGTTTAAGCTAATTTTCTATCCTTATTCATTATATTAAAATTTGCATTCGGCATTACCTGTGTTTTCGTTTCTTTCAATTTTACCCTCACAATTCTGTTAAGAAAATTTTGAAACAAGTTTGAGAATGGCTTGGATTTCAAAAGAAAGGCACTTATAGAGATAATAATATCATCATATATCCCTAATTACGGTGTAATTTAGCCATTTTGTCGTATCCATGTATCCATTGTTATTCAGGAAGGGACAGGCGGGCTGCGCACGTGTAAACCTTAAACAAAAGCAAATATAGTTAATACTGAATAAGTTTTGTTTTGGATATATTGAAATAGTCTGGCAGTAATTGATTTTATAATATGATTTAAACCTTTGTAATAGCGGTAGATCCTCGTGCCTATGCGTTTTGTATTTATCTTTTAAGGCAACTGCATTTTACTCACTGAGTTCCTTGACGGTTGTTTTGCTCCCTTGTTCTTGGTTATCTTTGTGATCAGAACGACTTGTCGCTGATCATTTTTAGCAATTTGGATCGTCCTTCCTCTAAGTTAATTGCATTGTTGATTTTTGTGGATAAACAGAGTTGATTGGGGCATTTTAAAGAGTAATTAGGAATGAAGACAGCAACACGTTATTGTGTTACTATTTTACGGCAGAAGTTATTTGTGCACATATCACCATCGTAAATGCCATACTATTTCGGTTTTAGTTCAGTTTTTAAAAATTGGGTTTTCTTTCGTGTTTGGAATTGTGACACTGACCATCAACATCTCGACTTCCATTGGTAATGTTTATAGAGATGTGCCTACTACACGGCACTGCCCCGAATCGATATTTTTAATTTACGAATATTGAATGAAAATAAAGTTACAAAATATGACGTGAGCCATTGCCCATGGAAATGAATTTGGAATATTTTTTTGACGTGTTTGTTGAATGCGCTTATTGCGAGTTTGCATGGAGCTCTGATTTTCTGTGACATGAGTCTCTGAGTCGGCGTAACGATTACTTCGTTTCATATTACAGATAACTAGATAATTATTGAAACTTTAAATGAATAGCTACATTTTCTTCTAGTTTCACTCTTTGTTAACAATTGTTAATAATAATAACAATTATTATGCTCACGTATTACTTCTTCTTCTTCCTTCTTATATGATAAAAACCATATAGGTGCCTGTTTTAACCAATCAAGCCTCTTCCAACGTTGAGGTCCACCATTCCTTCCATCGTTTTGGTGGTCTTCTTCGTGTTATCTTTCCCGTTGGTTTGTTATGTTTTGCATTTTTTACCAGTCTGTATCTGGCATTCTCTCAATGTGCTTGTTCCAGCATTTCCTTCTGTGTCTTATCCATTTTCTCACATCCTGTATCTTGCTTTGTTCCATAAGTTCTTCGCTTCTCATCCTGTCAAGTAAGGTATTTCCATGTATACTTCTTATCGCCTTCATTTCCATTGTTTTCGATGTCTCTGATCTTGTCTCTGCTGCGTACGTTAGAATTGGTCGGACTGATGTTTTGTATATTCTGATTTTACTTTCAATGTTGAGATATTTGTTACGCCATATAATGTCTTGTAGATAGCTTGATATTCAAGATGCTTTCATAGCTTGTGTTCGTACTTCGTACGCTTCCCGGTATGTGAACTGCCTGATCTATTCTACTAATTTCCCCTCTATTTCCTGTTTGCACCTCACTGGCTCTTTGGATGTTATTATAAGCATATTTAATTGTTTGGCTTCTTGGTTAAAAGCGTGTAGGCGGTCTTCTGAATCAGCGATTAGTGCAGCGTCATCAGCGAAGCAGACAGTGTTGAAGTATACGTTTCCCATTTTATATCCTGCTGTTCTTGGAAGTTTCTCTGTTATTTTATCCATAACCAGATTAAATTTAAAGGGGTTGAGGGAGGCACCTTGCCTTATTCCTCTGTTTATTTTTATGGTTTCAGATGTGAGATGTCCTATTCTGATATTTGTTGTGCAGTGTTGGCTTACGTCGGAAATTAGTTGGATTGGCGGTGGGTTGACACCTTTTTCTCTCATGATTTTGATGACGTCAGTGGGTCAAACACGATCAAAACCTTGGTCATATCAACAAAGCATTAGTAGGCTGGTTTATTATATTCTCTAGATTTCTCAGCAATTTGTCTGACTATAAAAATCTGATCTGTTTTTATGGAAGCCTTGCTGTTCTTCTCGACTCTGTATTGTTTTTTCAAGTTCTTCTAGTATTAGGTTAGTAAATGTCTTGAGCATGCTGTCAAGAAGGGTGATGCCACAGTAGTTTTCTGGGGATGTTTTTGTCCTTCTTAAATATGGGGATTATAGTACTTTTTTCCCATTCATTTGGGTTTTTTTATTCAAGCACATCATAAATGATGTGCTTGAATATGGTTTTAATTTTACTTTGTAGCTTTGTTCCTCCATATTTCAGCATTTCGTTGGTTATTTCATCAAGGCCAGGACTTTTTTGCAGGTGAAAAACATAATTTGGAGTATTTCTTCTTCTTCTTCAAGTGCCTATTCATCCCGAATATTGGCGACCATCCTGGATATGATGACTTTGTTCACGGCTGCTCTAAATAGTTCGGTAGTAGTTTTTGAGAACCATATTCTTAAGTTTTTAAGTCATGATATTCTCTTTCTTCCTGGTGGTCTTCTGCCATAAACTTTCCCTTGGAGCACGGACTTTAAATGGTGCTTTCGTTCCTCATAATATGTCCGAGGTACTCAAGCTTTCTTCTCTTGATGGTGTTCATTACTTCCAAGTTCTTCTTTATTCTCTCCATCACTGCCTTGTTGGTCACTCTGTCCACCCATGATATTCTCAGCATCCTCCTGTAAAGCCACATTTCGAAGGCTTCGAGTGTTCTTTGTGTTGCCTCGGTTAATGTCCATGACTCCATCCCATAGAAAAGAATCGAGAAAATATAGCATCGGAGGAGTCTGATTTTGATGTCGATGTTGAGGTTGTCACTTTTAAATAATGTAGCCATTTGGATGAAGGCGGCCCTTGCTTTCTCTATTCTACAGCTGATCTCCTGTGAGTGGTCCCAATTATCATTGATCATGGTTCCCAGATAGGTGAACTGGGTTACTCTGTCTATTGGTGTGTTGTTGATCGTTAAGTCGTATCTTCCACCAGTTTCTCTACTGATTACCATGAACTTGGTTTTACTAATGTTAATTTCTTAACCATAGTTACTGCTGACATCTTTTATTTTGTTCATTAGTTCTTGTAAGTTGTTCATGTTGCCATTGAAAACCATAGTACCATCTGCGTACCGGATGTATGGCGGTATTCTCAAGGGCCTCTTCAAAGATTTCCTCCGAGTAGAGATTAGATATGAGAGACGACAGGATACAGCCCTGCTTAACTCCTTGAAGAATGTTTACTGTGTTGGTTTGCTCTTCCATACTAATTTTAATAGTAGCTGATTGATTCCAGTAAAGGTTTCGGATGACCTTTAGATCTTTATCATCCATCCCCGTATTCATAAAGACGTCTATCATATTTTCGTGTTTTATTCTATCGAACGCCTTCTGGTAGTCTATAAAACAGGCAAAAATATCACAGTTCATATCCCTACAGCGCTGGAACAATACTTGTAGATAGAAAAGTGCATCTCTTGTACCCATGCCCTTCATAAATCCAAATTGTGTATGTGACACACTTTCCTCGCAGATCCTATAGATTCTTCGATGAATGATTTTGAGGAACAGCTTTAGCATGTGACTCATAGGACTAATGGTTCTGTAGTCACCACATGCTTTGGCTCCCTGTTTCTTTGGTAACATTAGAGATAAGCCATTCTTTTGGAATGTTCCCAGGATTGTAGATGTTATTAAAAATGTCAGTCAGGAATGTGATGGACTCATCGTCAAGAAGCCTGAGGAATTCCGAATGTACTCCATCCGACCCTGGAGCCTTTCCTTCCCTTAGAGTATTAATGGCAGCTCTAACTTCCTCTCTCATGATATCAGGTCCGGACTCAGCCTGAATGGGGGTGGGTTTCCTCTCTCATCAAAAAACAACTGTTCTATATATTCTTCAAAGTTTCTTTAATATCTTCTCTATCCACAATCAACCCTCCTGCATCATTTACAAGTTTTCTCACATTTTTCTTTTTGAACTTTCCTGTAACTTCTCTCACCTTCCTATGTACATTGAACTCATCGAATCTGCTTTGCAAAACTTCTAATTCTTTTTGTTTGGCCTCTCGAATTTTCCTCTGTATGTCCCTTTGCAAGCTTTTATATGGTGAGGAACTGTTCTTTTATTTTCTCCGTTCTTCCATGAGTAACAAAATTTCTTCTGTCATCCATGATTTATGTTTCGCTCCATCATTCTTCAGGTACCTATCTTTGACATTAGTATTGTTGTTTCAGCAAGTATCATTATTTGTTCTTCTGTGTTATCAGTCTCCTCCGCAATCAGTCTGCATTTGTCGTTGACGTCCTTCTTTACTTGGTTCCTTACTGTGTTGTTCTTAAGTTTCCTAAGATTATATTTTGGTTGTTTTGTTTTATGTATAATCTTAAATTTTGTCCTATATTCTCCGACAAGTGGATTGTGGTCCCAATGTATGTCTGCACCCGGGTATGTTTTCACGCTTGTGAAGCTGTTTCTATATCTTCGATTTATTAAGATATAATATATCTGGTTTCGGATGATATGGTCTTTTCCGGCGTTTCTGTGAGAAGTCCAGGTGTATAGCCGTCTGTCTGGTAACTCATAGAATGTGTTTGATATTACTAAGGTATGTTCGGATGCAAATACCCTGAGAGTTTCCCCTCTTATGTTTCTAACGCCAAGCCCGTGATGTCCAATTTGTTTCTCTTCTCTTCCCTTGCCTATTTTGGCATTGAAATCACCCATTAAGATAATGATTTCTTGTTTAGGGAGTTTCTTTATAAAATCTTTAATCTGAGAGTAAAATTCCTCTACTTCCTCCTCACTGTGATCAGTGGTAGGTGCATTTACCTGAATTATGTTGATGTTCCCTGGTGACGTATTCAATTGTAGGAGCATGACTCTTTCGTTCATAGGCACAAAATTAGTGACGTGTCTAGCATGTCTGATAATCAATCCCATTCCGTGTTCATACCTTCCATTATTTGTTCCAGAACGGTACACTCTATAACTCTCCATGTCGCAGTAGCCGGAGCCGGGCCATCTCATCTCACTCACTCCCATGATCTCTATATTCAATCTTCTCATTTCCAACAGCGCATTCTGAATTTTACCAGCTCGGGCCATTGTCTTCACATTCCATGTGCATATTCTCTTAATTGGCTTTGTTTGCAGTTTTTTATTATTCATGTTTCCATTCTTATTTGCTCCCCCCGGAGATCCGATCGGAGTGCTTGAAACTCCGGACTCATTTAATAAGAACATATCCATGATGTCGTACTAGGGAAAAAAGAAAATACTTGAGGTGGTTTCCCGTTGCCTTCCTCAAGGGGAGGATATAGGAAAGGGATGTATGGATTTTGGTTACGATATAAGGATAGGACATGAAAAACCTCCCGGTTTAGGTATGGGAGATATTTCAAGGCTCGCGTTGGCAGGGTCGCATCCCTGAGGTAGACCTGTCTCTGTCGGGAATACAGAAAGTATCTACCCGCTACCACATTGGAGTATTTACACCGGTAAATCGTTAGATCAGTTAGCCAAGTAAGTCCTTTAGGGCATTTGCAACGGACTGTTTTTTAATTAACCGTAGTAGCTACTGAATATAATTTAAGGAAGGCAGATTACATCATTTCAATCAATTTCATTTTAATAATAATTGGCTGGAAGCCAATTTTCATTCTTTGCTTTTGTAAAAACTACACCAACCAGATTTCATGGTAATAAACCGATTTTCTGTTTACCTATCTATCTGTTTTATTTCTTATCTTTAGTACTAGTGATCCAAAAGAGAATTAATTATACTTATTTGATTTGAATATTTGGGCTCAATAATTGAATCATTTTGATTTACTTTTACTTGAAATTACTTTACATCTGATTTTATTGTCTATGTTTTTATCAGCAAATTGCATTCATATTTTATTTTGTTCTTTTTCTGGTTCTGAAAAGCTCATAAAAATCCGCCAATTGGTTTTCGAACTATAGCAATAATTTAAAAATGATGCTAAAAAGGTTTTTTTGACGAGCATATTACGTTCATAATTATGCATTTTACATGGTAAAGACGAAAATAAAATAGAACAATTTAAGAAGAAAATTGCACTTTAAATCCCTTAAAAGCTTTTAATCGATTTCCGTCTGCAATCGCGTTGAAAAGAAAAGACAAATTAAAAGAGCCATTACTGAAACTGTATCGGTCAGTAAGTAATCCTTATCTCCGAAAGCAATTTTACTGCCAAATGGTTTTAATGGCTGCACATCGGATTTAACGACAGTAAAATACGTACAATGTTAAATAGCTACAATGTAAAGAAGGTAAATTGATGACGAACTTTCGGCTAAAGAGATTCGCCCGGCCTGATCTTGGTATTTTGTGCTAGGATAACAGTGATTTATTCACGGTCTTTGGAAAGGGTTTCTTTGCATTACTCATCTTAACGTTTCCTTCGACAATGAAGATAATCCATCCGTTTGAAAAATTGAGCAAATTGAGAACAAGAGAGCACGGACTAACTCAAAGGTCATCTAGACAAATATTGGGAGACGCTTTTAATTCTAAATGATCTTGACGGTTACTATCATGGGTCACTTTAAATCGAGCTTAAAGCTTCTATAAGTGTAAGGAATAAAGGAAAGTTTATTATGTCCAGATTACTGGAAATGTGAAGGTTCACTACGAACCATTGGTTTCTTACTGCAAGTAAAAGTATGGAATTAAAGTGGGTGGTTATACTTACTCCAAGTAAGTATAAAATATTTTAAAAATTGACTTGCCACATGCGCTGTGTGCACCTGCTAGGTGGGAAGTGGGGGGGGGGGGCAATGAACGATCGTGCGCGCCAGTGGCAAAGGCTACGAGAAACAATGCACATCAAACTAAACGCAATTGTCACAATTCCAATAAATATGAAAATTCTGATAATCGACGACAGATATGCAACAAATTTTCTGCAAGGTAATCGCCATATTGTTGTATTATAATGTCAAGGTTACGAATGAAGGAACACAACACAAAACCAGTAACATTTCAGGCTTCTGAGTTCGCGCAGTAAGCACTTGTTAATCGTGAAACAGGCTTATGCTGAATTTATATACGTGACAAATTATCAGTTTGCCAGACTTTGCCTCTCACCCAATTGCGCTCAACCAGTTCACTACAGCACGCATGTGCGTGGTGTTCGGGCGAAGAGTTCTAATGTGCAACTTGATTTCCTAAGCCCAAACCGTATATAAAACACGATACAGCCCTTAAACAAAACAGTGAATTATTATAATATTCATAGCCTGCATCACCCTGATTTATTGTATTATGATTCTTGTTAGAGTAACAAGTTAATAGCATTAGGAAACCAACCTGTTTCGAAATACCAATAATAAATGTGCTCTTGTCTATGCCAAACAAACCTAAGGTTTTGGTTTAAAAATGCCTTTTTGTCACATTATTTTATTAATATTTAATATTCTACTAATCCATATAAGACTAATATATATCGGCAAAATGTATGCTCTCAAAGCCATACGCCACCCCTCAGCTTAAGCCTAATCCAATGTATTAGGACCTGGGGTGTTCGTAAACTGATTTAGCCCTTTCCCCTCGATAATATCGATATAGAATACATCCCACTTTCAGCTTAAGAATGTTTACACCCTAATTTATTCAAACTAAATTTTAATGGTAATATTCAGGATGCAGTGGATGCTTCCTACTTTGCTCCTCTATGTACTTGATGTTACCTAGTCAGGCAATTGTCAACAAACGAAATAAACACAATTTACTGAAGCCTCAGGAAATGCAGCTGTAATATACATCACTGAATGAATTTAATTTCGTTCCGAGTAAACCAGTCTTATGGTTACTACGTCAATTTCCACGCACGTGTAAGTTCTAAACCTCTAAGAGACTCTCGAATCGTCATTGGATTACTAGCGAATGGATCAGTGTAACGCGAAGAGGTAATCGAAATTGAGCTTTAATTCAAAAATTATTCATGGTTAATTAGGCCTACCTAAATTAAATTACGATAGTGTTCATTGAAGAAGTGATGCTGTTATTCACTTAAGCGAATTTAATCAAGAGGACCATGTCACTTGTTGGAAATTATAATAATTATGATGCCATCTACTTCTTCAGATTTTTTACCAAATGACCTTCCAAAAGAAGTGATGTCATCTTCTTAGCTGAGGCCAGCCTAAATTAATTAAATCTTTTTTCCCCGAAGTTTCATCTAAATGTCATTTTTTAGAACTACTAATTATACTCATTATGACGTCACTCACTTCTTCGGATTTTTTCCCAGAAGGCCTTACAGGATGGTGTCATCCTCTTAGGCGAGGATGGACAAGTGGATGATGTCACTTCTTTAAAGTTATAATTACGTCATCTACTTCTTCGTATCGACCCTCTGGTTCTTCCAAGGTCATTGTTGAAGACACATGCCATCGAGTGTTACAGAACCGCCCCAGTATTACTACTGGTATAATACTACTTCTCTAATTAATTACGGTAAAATCCAGCTCGTCTCGTGGTAGTGACTTAACCAGCTATTTCAACAGTATCCTTTAACTTCAGTGTCCTTCGGAAAGCGCGAAGGCGAAGGGGGTCACACATGTGCGTGCCTTAATTAAAAGTAAATATTTGGTTTAATACGGGTTGAGGCACTTGGACTTCAATTTTGTTTGGAGAGTGTGCTTGTAAATAACAATTAACTAGTCTATGATTTTTTCTTGAATGGTCTCATCATTCCTTAATTTTATGAAATACATATCTTGTGTGGGTGTAGTGGATTCTAATTCCTAAAAGGTCTGTCATTACTTTCCTTTTTTGTATTAGTTTGGGCCTTTCTATCTTTCCTATCAGAAACGGCATTGATTAGAACGTTCAAAGTGCATTATTATGATATTATTCGACCGAGTAGGAATGTGTGCTCCGAACCAATATGTTATCAATCTACGATTTATAAATAATTGTTTAACCGTTTCTGTGAGTTAAATTAAAAATTACATGTACGATATGAAGCCGTGTCACACAAAACTTGTCTGGGTTCGGATGACGTCATTACTCGTGGGAGTAGGTTATCATAGTGCAGCGTAATGGAATAAGACCGAATTTTATGAGTGAAATGTGCATGTAACTCGTGTGGATTAGCTAGTTTATATATATTTTGGATCGGAGGGTGCCTTCCTTCTCCAACAAGA
This sequence comes from Pissodes strobi, assembly GCA_016904865.1. Lineage (NCBI taxonomy): Eukaryota > Metazoa > Arthropoda > Insecta > Coleoptera > Curculionidae > Pissodes > Pissodes strobi. The sequence continues at coordinate 13,685 of JAEQML010052823.1, forward strand.
AATTAAACAAAGGTGACCCTTCAAAAGTCAGCCATTGCGACTGACAGTGTTGAATGTGAAATACTCTTTTGGGGATTTTCTACTAGATACATTTTGGGTCCCAGGCAGTAGTTATTCCTTACCTTCAGTGTATTATTTGTTTGGTGTCTGGATTCACTTGCCTTTGTCAGATTCTCTCTCATCCACCTATTGAGTAGCCCAACTGATTACAGCGCTCTACAAGATTTAAAAAATCCTTGCGAAAGGTTTTTGAATCTTCTTTGACAAATTATCATTTTTTACAACGAGGGTATCGCATCGGATTTCTTATTTCATTAAACATCTGGCAACATTGACATAGCCACCCGCCTGGGGCTCTCGCTCACGGGCTTCCATAGTCTACGGGTAAGCGGCAGCTAGAATTAACAAATGATGTAGAAAAAGATAGAAAACGTCAGATGTTAGTATTATAATAGAAATGCCTCAAGAGTGTCAATCTGGCGGCGATGCCAACGTTGCCAGATGATTAAAGGAATAAAAAGTACGATGTTGCTGTTGTAATAAATAATGTGTTAAATTTGTTATTATTTTCGTATTAGGTTTGCTAGGGATTAGAGTGCATATGTTGTATATAGAGAACTTTATTAATGCTATACACTACTCTTACAATTGAAGTAATACAGTGCAATTGTGTGATCTTAAATAAAATAATGAATTGATGCCATTAGTGAATTTACATGTTAACTCTGAAAAGTAAGATGGTAACCTAAAAACGTGCGAATACTATTGGATTCAATGTCCTCGCAAATGGATAAGTTCAACTCATATGCGTTGAAATTATTCAGTATAGGTACAAAGGACCGCAGTGAATTAATGTGCAGTGTAATTAAATGAATTGATTATTGACATAAATGAGTATTTGCTCTGAAAACATCTAAAACCGTGAAAATAGTGTTGACTTCAATCTTACGGCGGAAATGCAACTAAAATGAACCGATCGATCGTCATTCCACCTTCCACCAAGTTGAAACGAAAATATTCACAAGCAATACACAAAAAGTCAACTAGAGTATAAAAAAACAGCTTCGCGGTGAAAGTAATTTCGAAATGTGTTCGCGACACGAAATAACGTTTTTTGTTTTCTACCAATACGAGTTTCAGATGCATTTATCATGTTAAAAAGGCTTCCGTAAATGGATTTTCGAGAGGTGTTAATACAAGTAGGATTTTTAGTACGCTGCAGGTCTTGTCGCCTAAATTTGCGTGCATCATATTTTGATTATGAGCACTAGATTTTTGGGTTTTCATGACTACGACGACCCCAAAAATTAATGAATCCCACCTTGATCTAAGCTTGATAAAACGAACTGAGTACGGTAAAAATACCCGCTTTCGTGTATTCGATTCGAATACAAATCGAGCTCAGTTCAGGTGTAGCGTCCAGATTTAAGTTTATTCATTTTCCAAGAATGATATAATTTCCGAGCGCGGATGGAAATTCAAATTAAAACGTATTAATGGAACGAAAATAGCATTCGCATTCTACCTATTATAACATTAAAACCCAAAACATGCCTAAAGGATATTCTGTTTAATATTCTACGTTAAAAATCAAAAAACATAATATGATACGCGGAATATGATGGAAAACAAAGTAGAATCGTACGAGAAAATTACCAAAACATTAATGCAAAAATGTTGCAGGGCCGCAGTGAAATTTACAGTAGAACGCACATTGAGAGAATGCTTCACGAGTCTAACACGAAGATATGAATAATTAAAACACATAAATTCGGACATTTTGGTCAGCGACTATGCGAAGACCTTTGCCACATTTAACAGACTGTCTGTGACAATTTCCAAATCGCTGACCCGTGAACTGCTATGAACGTGCTAAATTTATTTCATCGTTTAGGATTTAAAATTTAAAAACTATATTATTATGTCTATAGGCAAAAAATTTCATTTTATCGTATACTAAAGTATACTATACACTAACGATGCTTTGCGCTATTTGATCACACAAAGCTAAGCATCTCTAACAATTAAAAATTGCAACATAAAAAAACATAGTTGTTCATATGTCTGCACATTCGCATGGCGTGGTAATGCACTCATAATAACTAGGAAACTAGTACAATAAATGGGAAAAACCATTCAGGAAATACCGATTTCATTAGCAGCAAAACTATGCCGTTAAACTACAATGAACTTTTTCTCATTAATTATATTCCTGAAGAGTTCAATTTACTCCTTCTCCGAAAAAGAATCGATATCATCATCCGTCCTGTTGTTTTGAGGCACAAAACAAAAACTTAGACGGTTTTGAGCCCCCCTGACATATAATCGCTAACGAGACAGTTTAGGCTCCAAAATAAGCTCGAGGGGAAGCTTTAGTCTGTAACCCTTTTCTGTCACTCACTTCTAAGAGCAGCCCGTGGCCTTCGTCGTACTTTTCCCAATGTTTTGTCCGGGAAATTAATATCTGTGATTTAGATTTGCTAATTACGACGCGGTTTCTTTCGCTCGTCTTAACTTAGCGAAGTATGAGACATATTTTCTTTTAAAGCGGGTCTAGATGGAATGTTGTGCTTTGGCAAATTGGATGTGTTCAAGCGTAAGCAAATTTTTAGTTGATAAAACTGTGTTATTGTGTTTAATGTCATCTACAACAATAATAAAAAAATAGATCGGAAAGCAGAGATAGACCTATTAATATATATCGCATACGAGACAGTTTAGGCTGAAAATAAGCTCGAAGGGAAGCTTTAGTCTGTAACCCTTTTCTGTCACTCACTTCTAAGCGCAGCCCATGACCTTTGTCGTACGTTTCCCGATGGTTTGTCCGAAAAATTAATATCTGTGAATTAGATTTGCTATTTAGGACGCGGTTTCTTTCATCATAATTTAGCGAAGTATGAGACACATTTTCTTTTGAAGTGGGCCCAGATGGAATATTGCGCCTAGGAAAATTGGATGTGCTCAAGCGGTAACCGAATTTTTAGTTGATAAAACTTTATTATTATTATTATTATTAATGTTGCCTACAACAACAAATATACTGGAAAGCAAATCTAGAACTTATACAATTGACTAAGGAAAATGTAACAACTTGATCAAAAGCACAAGTCTTAGTTTGGGTTAGAGATTTTTCTCTAAAAATACGTACTTATGGTTTACGGAAATTTGTAGAATTCGAGAACAACTGGGGATCGTTATTTCATAATTTAAAAAATAAAGTGATATATCTTGCCACATATTGACAAATATTATTCTTCTTCTTCTTCAACATCCACTCCTGGATATAGGTCTTTTCCACATCACTCTATTTGCATCAATCTGAGTCCAGGCACTCCCTCTAATTCCCGGAATGTCGTCCCGCCACCGTCTACCAACCCTCCTTTTGGTTTCCCTCGGACGCCAATTCTGGACCCTCCTTGTCCATATTTTCATCCACTTCGGTTCTTGCTCTGATCTCTTCATTTCTTATTTTGTTTCGTATAATAATTCCAAGCATAGCCTTCTCCATCTTTCCGTGTGTGGTTTGCAATTTGTTAGCCAAATGGCGGGTTATCTCCATTATGGGCAAATCTTAGTTTATCCAAAGCTGCCCATGAGAGGCCTATTCTTTTTGAAATCGCAGCAGTCTGGTTCTCCCCGTAAAGTTGAATTTTATGGACTAGGTAAAAGAATTCAATGAGTTGGATGTTAATGTTAATAGTAACCTAGACATCCTCTGACCTCATGACCTTCATTTTTGTGAAGTTCATTTCGAGCTTAGGGCGTGGCATCTGTCAGTGTCTGACTGGGTCGCCGGTCTACCGGTCCGGAGACCGGTGGGCCTTCTTGGAAAATAATTTGAGGCCTCTTCAATTTTCATTTAATTATCTGCTTGTTTCTCCTCATAGTTATGAAGAATTACAGGAAACTTTTGTTTTTAAACTACACATGCATGTTCGGCGGAATTTCGTTTTCTACATCAACTATCTAACAGTTGAATAAGCTTTATGGACAGTTTGGTGATATTTAGTGACACAAAATGAGAAAACGAGTGAAACAAGGAATAGAATAACACAAAAAAGTAAATGGGGCCCCAAGCGCGGTCCTTCTAGTGATAATAAGGTAATTACTACCCTCCTCTCCTCTTAACAGCCATAAAAGAATAATGGTGGAAAATATAGGGCACAAAAAGTGAAGCGTGCAAATTAGACCATAGCTCAAAATCCCGATGAGTGGAGGGGGGATTATTTATTTAAAATGCACCACCAACTTGTAGACGGCACAGTCAGAAAATCCCTAAGTTGTAATATCTTGTTTTGGCTTAGGCTTCATAATAAAATTAGGGTTCACGTTCCTGAGATATTAAATATTTACTTTTAGTTGAGACATGCACATATGTGGCCTCCTTCTCCCTTTCCGGAAAACGAAATGAAGGTATTGTCAAAAAAAGATGGTCAAAACTCTACAACGGGACATGGTACAAATTATTATATTATTATACTATGTACTATGACAATATATAATGATGTCATTCCTATGTGTGCCTTATTTTAAAATGTAATTAATATGTGAGGACTCTTATTTCGGTAACTAAGGTACAATATTAATTAACACACTAATCTATGCACATTCAAAGAAATACAATACTTCTGAATGCGCAACAAAAACTTCACTACCAAAAAGTAAGTGTTTTGGATTTTTCATATTTTGCCGTGCATTTCAATTTGTTTCCAATTTGGTAGGCTATGTGTAATAGCCCTCATCAGCGTGTTCTAATTACTTCACTAAAAATAAACAAAGCTTTTACCAAAAAAATACAATTTAGATTGAACTTTATCTATAAGCCTGGCAGAACTTACATGAATTGCTATCTGTCCGTGCCGGTTCCAGCTGTAATATACTATGACAGTGAAAGACTCAAGCTAAGTTGAGCCGTTTTTCTTGCTAAATAGCTTCGAAGAATGCAGGTTTAGCACACATCCAACTAGTCGAGTACGACTGCCTCGCGGCTTTGTCGCTGACTGTAGACGTTTTGTGCAATGAGCGATCTTGCGACCCACTCTCCTACAAACTCGATCTAGGACTTCTTTGTCCTACTGATGAGATCAGGAAAAGATCGAAAGCGACCAAAGCCCAAGTCAGGCCAAAGACTGAACCACTGCATATAAGCTTTGTGTTTGGCTGATAAGCCTTAATAGTTGTGCCCATATTTCAAACAAGTTTGATATTGGTTTGCTTTTTCGTCTTCTGCTTGTCTTTTCAGTTGTGGGAAAGCCACAAGAATATTTCATTTATCGATGTAATATACTATATTACATAACAAGTGTTGGAAAGTACTACTTTTCATACAAGGAGGCTCTTAGCATGCGGCATTAGCCGATTACGGAAATCCTCTGAGATTCAAAAAGTACTTTTACGCGAGAATAATTTACACAATTTTTCCTATGACCACCTATGAAAATGAGAATAAATCACTCTTTAATTCTTAAGAAAACGATTATTATCACACACCTGCTAGAATCAACTTTATAATATTAGTGTTGACACATGTTTCAACATGCATGTGACATAAGGCACTTTCTAGCCAAGTTAATTGTTTTTTTTTGTCTTTTTAATAGGTGGTCTTATTGATCATTTAAAAAAGTATAATTTTGATAAAATGGCAAATGCACGGCGTCCCTCCTTGAGCAGATTTTTAAATCCCCCCTTGAATCAGAACAACGCCCTTCTGGGGCCTTCCTTTGTTTGGCTGGTGGTCTGACACTGGCACCTGTCAACTTTGATATCTGACATTTGTAATAAGACAACTCTTTAGACAAGTATACGGGTATCTATGGATATCTGCTGTTAAATGATGTTTTAGCTGTCTAAATAGCTGTTTTGTTACAGATGTCAGATGTCAAAATGACAGGTGCTAAATTCTAAAAATTATCTAAGTCACTTGTCATATTGATAAAAACTCTTATCCAACAGGGTTTGTTGGCGTTATCCGATGTTTTGTGCACGCAGAATTGACCACAGTGACGTCGGAGGGAAATTGATATCTACTGTCTCCATAAATATAACAGTAATTATTCTTGTAAAATGTCTAAGAGACTTACAACACAAAAGGCCGATTGGACGTCTTTACTAAGCAAGAAACAAAATAATTAACAAACATTACAAAACATGAACATAAACGCTACGAGCAAACATGTAGGTCTTAGAAACGGCACAACCACGTTAAATACCAGAAATTCTATATATGAGGACACTGAAGCTTCTGCATATTTATAACCACAGATAACCAAAAATATACTGGGCTTTACTTTTGTTTTAAGGTTCGTTAAAGTTAGTTTCGGTTAGTTTGGGCTAGGTTAAGTTAGTCAAAAGCTCCATTATGGAGAACTACAGGTTGTGTGATTTGACTGATGTAGGATTCATTTGCCTATCATCATCAATGTAGGCTAGAGGTTAAGTTATACGCTTTCACTCTGAAGATTGCAGATTCTATCCGCGCTTAACGTCAAACTTTGTTTCCTCATTATTTTTGTATGCTTTTTTTTCATCGATAATGTGTGTCTGAAATATTAATAAATATAGCATCTTTAAAAACTGCTGAAGTTCTTATTGAAAGCTCAGTTTTAGGCATTTGTGAAAGTAAGAATAATAAGAATGACATAGTTTCAATAAAAACGGGGCTGCTGCCAAATGCGCAGGTCCAAAGTTCGAAAACTTGCTGTAGGTTAGCGAGGTTGAAACTCAATTAATTAAGCTATCCATCGATGATAAAGGGAGAGCGTGAGCAACATCTAGTGCCATCTGTGCCTGCACTGACCAAAAGCAACATCCCATCACATTAAGCTTCTTTTTGGAAATTTAAACAGATGAGGGTAAGGAATTGTCCAATAATTTGCTGATTATTTGTGCATTAAAGGCTACTTACTTCTGTGTTAGTCTTATATTGGTTTTATAAGCTAACCTAGAATATAATACCAAGCTTATTTTTTGGGAAAATAACTTAAATTTTAAGTGATCATTTCGAACGGTCAGACCACCCATTTAGGGCGTGGCACACTGCACGTGATCTTTATTCCTGAATTTTCTACCATCATGTTAAGATTTCGGCCACATGGGCTATGTCATTTTAAAGTTTGCGCTAATGTCATCTGTCAGAATTCATGATTCGCTCACTTGAGCCATATCATTTATATCAGACCCGTCAAAAGCTGTATCAAACCTGTATCAGACCTGTCTTAAAGCTAGACCAAAACTTATCAGACCGGTCTAAAGTTGTATATAGACCCGTGCCAGACCTATCTAAAGCTGTAACAGATCTCTATACAGCTTTAGGCAGGCCTGATACAGCTTTTGACTGGTCTGTTACAAGTCTGATATAAATGATATGGCTCAAGTGAGCGAATTACGAATTCTAATAAATGACGTTAGGGTTGGACAGTTGAGAATGATCATCAGTAACCGAAATCTAGTCTAAATCCATGAAGATGCTCTATAACTGCAACCTTTAAAATAATATAGTTCAAATGGTCGAGATTTTTACAGATGTCATATGGCGGTATAAAGTTCCGGATTAAAGAGCAGGTGTGAAGTGTGACGCCCTAATAAATAATGGCATAACCCACTTCGCCGAAAAATGGTTTAATATGGTAGGGTGTGATGGTTCGGAATGACTACTAGTATTTTAGATTAAGAACAAGCGCGTGCTTCTGATCTAGTTTTTCTTCGTTTTTTCTTCCCGAACTTATAGTATTTTTTCCCACATCTGCTTTCAACACTAGTTACTGTAGTTGCCAGTAATCAAGTAAGATATGCGCGTTTTAAAGATTGTATTTATTAATCGGTATTTTCGGTAGTTTGTTTTATTGATAGACTTAGACTACTTATACAAATAATAACTTGATCTAGCCATATTTAGTAGAGGGAAATGCACATAGAAATAGAAATACATATAGTACCCATGACATAATTCTGTGTGTTGGCTCTTTTCGAAATTTTACCATAGTTAGTCACTATTTATCATTTTCGCTAATGACTACATCTGATAAGTATCGCAGGAAGCGGTATTCGTTTTTCGTGCTAGAAAATAGTGCGATCTGACATTATGATTTCCGCAAACCAAGAATTACTTGGCACTAAAACAGGAAGATATTATGAATAGTCATATACTGAATTATAGACTTTGAACTACCTTAGTTCAAAGACAAATAAGTATTACTATTCTATCTTATTTTCCCTTAGTGAAACGTGGTGTCTAAGGTGTTTTTTGCGCAGTCCTCCTATAATCCTTCCTCGGCAAAATTGGGCCCTTCAACACTACAATCAGTATTCCACTATCTAGTTAGGGCTGAAGCAGGGTCGTTAACAAACTGTACATAACACAATTTTACGACTCTGGAATCGAATAGAATCAACGTGCGTAAATGTATGGTTCACGCTCTCCCTTTATCATCGATGGATAGCCTAATTAATTGGGTTTCAACCTCGCTATGCGGTAATGCAGCTCGAAGGCTATTGAAACGATGTCATTCTTATTGTTCGTACTTTCACAAGAGCCTAAAACTGGGCTTTCAGTAAAAACTCCAGCAGTTATTAAAGATATTAGGTATGTTAAAATGTGCGATAAATTTGTACAGGGTGGCCCGTTTAAGAGGGGCCTATACCATATTTCGAAAACTACGGGGTTTGGAAAAAAATATTAAATACAAAAGTTATTCCTAGTAAAATGATCTTTATTTTTTTGTATTGTTTGAATCGTCACTTTTTTATATACAGGATGGTCAAAGAAAGTTACACTTTTTGAAATGAATCAACCTATATTTTATTAAATTTTTCGATTCTACTTAAAATTCTAAGCATATTTGATGTTTACTAGGAATAACTTTTGTATTTAATTGTTTTTCCAACCCCCGTAGTTTTCGAGATAAGGTATAGGCCCCTCTTAAACGGGCCACCCTGCACATAAAAATACAATATAATTAAATTACAAATTCATATTGGATTTTATAATGCCGTTTTTAATATACCGACCAAATAGGAAATAGGAGGTTATGTCAGAGACCCATGTGTACACCAAAGTTTATTCCTCAAGTTTTTGTGGTAAATTTCTGCCCTTTTGCAACAAATTGAAGAGTTGAAGAAGGAGGTTGATCTTTTAAAAAATGAGTTTGAAACTGTCAAAAATCAGAAATGCAACCATGGTGTTTCGGAAATTAATACGGAAGAAGGAAAGGGCAACCAGATCTAGGAACTTTATAATTTATAATGTGAAGCAATCGTGTAATGAGGATTTTTCTGTGAGGATTGAATATGATAAGAAGGCGGTGCAGCATTGCAGGTGTGAGTGAGATAGAGAAGGTTCTTCTAGAAAGAAGGATAACGCTTGTAGACCACTGAGAGTCATCTGTGCTGATCCGTCATATGTTAAGGAAGTTTTGAAGACTAATAAAAAAATTAGTACAATCTGAGTATAAGATCAACTCTGATCAGACTACAATACAGAGGGAGCAATTTAAGAAAGCATTAGCTGAATTGGAGTTGAAAAATTAAGGAAATGATAAGAGTTTTGTAATTCGGTATATCAATGGTTGTCCTAAGGTTATAAAAAATGACAGACAAACCGATAGAAAAAACTAGATAGTGCCCCATTATTGATGTACTACCTGAATGTTAGTAGGATGCGAACCCAGCTATCCGACTTTAGTTCGGCAGTGAATTCTTCAAATTATGACATTGTTATTATCACGGAAAGCTGGTTGTATGAAGATATCTGTTCGGAGCAACTAAGTTGCAGTAACTACAACATATTTAGAGCTGACCATAATGCACAGATTACGGCGAAAGAGAGAAGGGGCAATGTGCGAATCATGGTGAAAAATCAAATACGGGCTTCAATTGTCAGTAAGTCTGAGACTACCTTTGAGCAATTGTTTGTATTATGTAAATGTTTGGGAGCTGAATTTATTTTAGGGAGTATTTATATACCTTCTAGATCATCTGAAAATCTGTACAGGGACCACTGTCTGACAGTTGAACAAATTTGTGCTGAGTATCCCAATTCTAAGCTGTACATAGTAGGGGACTTTAATTTACCCGAGGCGCGTTGGTCGAATGCTGAAAATGGAGTGAAGGTGAGATGTACAGCCAATTCATCTGCTTTCCAACTGGCACAAATGTACGGCTTCTATAATATGCACCAAATGATTGATGCTCCGAACAGCAGAAACATATTTTTGGATTTGCTGATTACGAATGATTGTTCCATTGATTGTTTTAGATCTCTGGATCCTAGTGACTCTATTAATCATACTTCATACTTTTATAGTTTTAAGTTAAATAATTCTAGGTTAGAACCACTTAGGATAGAGGATTTTTACTTTGATTTTATAGATGGTAATTATCAGGGTCTGAATGATTATTTATTTTAAATAGATTGGAGTCACATTTTTAATGCTGCTGATATAGATGTTATGGTCTCCGAATTTTATGGGATTCTAAACTATGGGATTGAGTGTTTTATTCCACAGAAGAGATTTAATTTAGAACATCCAACTTTCCCTCCTACTTTTCTGGAGATTTAAAAAGGTTGATTTCTCTTTAAAATAACGAGCACATAAAATATCAGAGGTCTAAGAATGCTACAGACTATCTGGAATTTAGTAGGGTTAGAGCTCAGTGTAATAAATTAGCACAGGAGTGTTATATGAATTAGTGATCTGACTACCAACTCAAGAAATTTCTGGAAATTTGTGAATAAAAAAAGGTCAAAGGTCAAATGAATTTCCAAAAAATATGAGTCTTAACAATGTAATAGCTACTGATGGTCAGGGAATTGTTGATATTTTTGCTGATCACTTCGCTACGGTCTTCTTAGGTTCAAGTGCAATACCTCCTGTGGGAGCTTTACCACAGATTGATATTGGCTGTTCAATTATAAGTGTGTCTGAGGTATTGGATAAGTTAGGGTCATTGCCTAATAAGTTAATGATTGGTCCTGATGGTATTCCAAATTTGGTCTTAAGGCAGTATATGTATTCATTATCTCAGCCTTTGTGTAAGTTATTTAATATATTTTTGCCTGCTGGGGTGTTTCCAGCCATGTGGAAAGAAAGTTCTGTTTCTCCTTTATTTAAGTCAGGTGTAAGAAATGATATTAAAAACTATCGTAGTGTATCTGTACAGTTTTCTATCCCAAAAGTTTTTGATAGTTTAATGTATGTCTACTTGAATTGGTAGTGTAAAGGGATTTTAATTGAAGAACAACATGGCTTCCAATCTACTTGTTTACAACAGTAAACTGTCTGATGCCTTGAAGCGGGGGTATCAGGTTGATGCTAGAGTTAATCGCTTGTTGTTGATTGAGAAATTAAAACAGGTATTTCAGAAATATTGGCGAAGTGGGTGCATAGTTTTCTTAGTGGGAAAAATTGGTAATATTTTGTCAAGAGTGATTGATATGTGTTCTGGTGTCTCTCAGGGGGGGCGTTCTTCTCCTTTGCTGTTTAGTCTCTTTATCAATGACCTCAAAGATTGTATAGAACATGGCGAATTTTTTATGTTTGTTGATGAACTCAAATTATTTTCATTGATTCTGAATGATACTGATATTAGTTTTCTTCAGGGGGATCTGGATAATCTGAGTGAATGGTGTAAGTTAAACTTGTTAGATTTGAATGTTGAAAAATGCTTTAAGATTTCTTTTACCTATTGTTCTGAAATTATATATTCTAGAATTACTTATTTAATTTTGTAAATTTATATTGACATAACCATATTGTATACCGTTGTTATTTAATAATGGGTTAGTTTAATAAATAAATAAATAAAATACTTCATAAAACGCACTATATTCATGGCACTATTGAAGAATTCCAATTCCTGATACATTTATATTTAAATTGTTGGACAATTCTTTACCCTCATCTGTTTAAATTTTCAAATGAAGCTTAATGTGATGGGATGTTGCTTTTGGTATTTACGGGTACTAGGCCTATAACTACCGTTTCAGAAAACTGTAGAACAGAGAGAAATTAATAACTAAAGTAATTTCTCTCTGCCCCAGAAGACTAAATCTGACTAACGAAGGGTGAGGCGCAGAAACTGGTTTTTAAGAACCTCCTCTGGAATACAAATAAAATAAGTGTATCATCTTGACTGTTTTGGCATTAGATCCTCAAAAACATTCTCCCACTAAATTAATCGTCGCCTTTACATTGAGGCTCTTCGGAAGGGAAAACATATTTTTATTTTTTCACCGAGTTGATTGGCAGGCATTGCGATTATTAACGAATTCCAAAAATTAAAATATGTGTATTTCAAATTCATTTCAGTAGATTAATTGATAGTTTTGTAAACTCTTAGTCAAATTACCTTTAAAATTCAAGCTTCCATGTATTAATATATCAATGCTTAGGGATTCATTTAAGGCTCACTGTAAGTATACTCTATATCACACTTCACATTTAGGTGCTTATGCGTATATTTGGCATACGTGTAGCGACGTGAACCTATAAAAAATAATATTCCCAAATTTCCATTAAGGAATAATTACTTTTTATTGCGGCATATCAAACTAGAAATACCGTTTCACTTAAAGCACACATATCAACACGCAACAAACCCAAAGATACAGATCTACCCATGTTAGCATTTCCTTGGCTTTTACACACGCTTTTTGGCGCAAACACATGTACACCTTTGATATATCACTGAAATAAAGCAAGTTCAGAGATGAACGGCAAATATGTTGCTTTTGCTTGCGAAATACATGTTTTAACGTCATCCTAATATATTTACTTTACACAAGCATGATCCCAATAGTTGTTGAGTAATATACCGATACCCTTCACGATGCTTCAAAGGATTTTTTGTTGAATATTTGTTGCATGATTAATCAGGTAACAGTAATTTAAATTTTAAAGACTTATTACTCAGTTTATTTAAATATACCTATTACAAGTTTTGGTAATAAATAACTAACAAACATTTACAAATAACTAGAATTTGAAGCATCACCACGACATTGAAGTACCAACAAAATAGAGGAACTCCTTAACATCCCCATAATTTTTACAAGAGAATAATCATCCATAAATGCTTTTTAAACTGTATCTAATTGTCGTTGTTATATAGAATGAAGACTTTTTCAAACTTACAAGCAGCATATTTTCAATTTGCAAAAATTCTGCAAAATTATAGATTATTATTAAAAAAATTAACCCAAACATCAGCTGTTTGTTAATACGTAATCAAATAACGCAAAATGAAGTTAATTAATGAACCTCGGTCGGTTGACCTCGGTCTTTTTGACTTTTTAAAATTTATTTCGTATTTCGTTTAAGGACGACATGCTTTGGCTTAATCAAAGCGCTAAAGCATTTCCTCTCCAAGAAAACATTTAGAACTTTCATTGAAGTACCATCGATATAAAAACATCGATGTTGTCATGTTGCTTATTGAAAAACCTATTTTAGTAATTATTGGTAGCTAACTGCTGTTACCTGCAACGTATAGGCATGTCGCAACCATGTACTTTTTCCTACATAAAAACGACAAGTATTATCATCGTAAGTAAAAATGCCTATCTAATTTCCTTTCATCGATCACGTCAGCAACTCAGCGCCCATCCTCTTTTTCTATTTCTAGAGACGTATGTCGGCGGTGCGTGCGCGCACCTCTCGTAAATCGCTCAGCTCTCAAGCGGTAGTGTGCCTACAGGTGGGGGACAATGCCGCAGGTGACAACGACGACCCTCAGACTGAGGCCATGGACATGAGCTGGCCGGACGGCACACGCAAGCGCATCACCTACTTGCTGTTGGCCCCCATTGTCTTCCCGCTCTGGTTGACGCTGCCGGATACCAGGGCACCTAGAGGTAACCTATTATTGACTTAGTTGATGAAAGTTGGAAACCGACTGTTTGCGTTAGATTTCTAAGCTCTGCACCAGAGAAACGTGATTCTAAACTTAATTAAGTAACGTTTGTTTTAGGTAAAAGATTTTTCCCTCTGACGTTCCTGGGCAGTATTCTATGGATCGCGGCCTACTCGTACCTGATGGTTTGGTGGGCCAACCGGGCGGGACAGACGGTCGGCATCGCCCCCGAAGTGATGGGCCTCACGTTCCTGGCCGCCGGCACCTCCATCCCCGATCTAATCACCAGCGTCATCGTAGCCAGGAAGGGTTTCGGCGACATGGCCGTCTCTTCGTCGGTCGGCAGCAATATTTTCGACGTTACCGTCGGGTAAGTACTCAGGATCGCAAAATTATTCGCTACTTATATCCGCGCCTCGCCCTAGCTTCCCAGTATTGTAAAAACAGATACGATCTAAGTCAGGTTCTCAAGTTTATGTTAGCAGATACTTACTTTTCAAACACTCGTAAAACTTATTATCAGCAAGATCTCACACAGTAACACGAAAAACGTTTGGCTTCATGATAAAGCAAGCAAAAGGCCTGTCTGATCAAAGAGTTATTTATGTGTCTAGGGTTTTGGCCCGCATCGTGAAAGTTGCCAGAGATGGGTTAGGGTTGGAATCACGACAAGAGCGGCAAATGAAAAAATACTGCGATCATGACCGGGATAAAAATAAGGTTTTGTTATAATGGTATTGATGCCTTAATAAGTGTAAATTAATTTTTCCATCCTTGATTTGGTCTATTATTGATTGCGGAAGCAGATTTCTCCTCAGTATTGCCGCTCGTTGATCTGCTATTCTCTGTTCGGATAGATGGTTGCGGTGGGGGGCGTTTCGAGTGAAGTCATCGTGCATTTTTCTACGATACATTGTAAGGTTGGTTCCTAGTGCAGTGGCTCTATAGTAGGCGCGCATGATATGTTAGTGGACTCTAATTCCAGTACATTTCGTATATTTTCCTTCGAGCATCTAGTTTTCCTTGATTCCGTTCTTAGACGGTTTCATGATCTAACGTATGGAAATGCTTTTCGCTATTTAGACCTTTCTTTCTTCTGTTTATTTGATTTTTTTATTTTCTTGAAGATAACAGGGTATAGGGATCAAAATAGTCAGGAAAACGAACTTGCAATGTGTAATTTTGAGAGAATTTACCTTACTTTTTACTGTATCTTAATAAGCTTTGCCTGGTGGAAGTTAATTGTGATCATATACCATAATAAATGCCATGTTATTTCGGTTTTTGACGACTTTTTTTAAGTAAAATTTAGTTTTATTTCGTCTCTGACATTTCGAAGTTGTATCAATTATTATGTCTTAAATGGATATTGATAAATAAGCCGCGTTCTATTGGCATTACGTATCGGCGAATAGGAATGTGTTACTCGGAACCGCTAAGTATCGATCTATGATTTGTAAAAATTTGCATCTGAAACCGCTTCCTGTGTGTTAATATTGAGATTACAAGCATGGTGTAGAACATGCAGACTGACAATATCCTGCTAGTTTTCCTGTGGGGAAGGAGACACACCGTTGACGTGCCGCCACCGCGGAGAGTGAACCTTCTTATCGTATAGTTAATGTTCAGTGCCGCGAGTGACTCAAAAGTTGAACGTTTATGTGAAACGCCAACGTAATTTTTCTAGTCATCCATTTAGCTTGTTATAAGTTGTAATGACGTATATTAAATTGAACGTAGACACTGGCTAACATCGCCTTTCATCATGACTAACTATGTAACATCACAAACTAAGTTTTGCTGAAATATAAAGCATTTTTAGAACAGAATACGAATACACATGTAAACCTCTCAGGCTTACACAAGTAAAAAATATAATTAATGGTGGACCCTCTTTTTCTCAAACGAATAATAGGGGTGGCACAAAATAGCCCATTGAAAAACAACCCGCATGCACGTTTACCTCGGCTCACCACTTGATAACGTAAAATCTCTGCCCTTAAAAGGTGATTTATTGTTGCGGGCCCTCCAGATCGTTGAAAAAAAAATGCTCTAATTACCATTCCCAAAAGTAGGCCACAGATAAGGATCGACTAAAGTGAAAATTGCCGATCGATATTTGTCGGGCACGAAATTCGTCGGTTTTAATAATTTTCGGTTGGGTTCGTTATAATAATTATATTAGGAAGAAGCCATTGAGAAATAAATAGCTCGGTAAATATATCAAGAGATATGGATTAGTGAATGGGTAATAATTAATTGAACATCATAGGCACCAGCATATATTTTCATTCAATTTTCATCATCCACGTTCATGTCAGTCCACCATTCTTTGATCAATATATAGCTTCAGAAAATGTGAAAAGTACGTTAACAAATGTATCGATGCATAGATTGCTGGAGCTTAAATTTGCAATGCATTCAAAAAGCAATCATTTTAAAAGCATGTATAGCATCTAAAACTGAAGAAATGTGCAAAGTTCGACGTCAAGTAGTAAACACACTTTATCTTAAATTGGAAATCTTTCACGAATACATTACTTATTTTCCCATTTAATCACATTAATACTTATCATCATCAGACATATATTCCGCGATCATAAAATACGTCTCTATCAGTCTAATAATCAAAATTGACAACGACCTCACATTTCGAGCTTTTTAACAACCACAAAACCGGGATGTATCCATTTCATTCTTGTTCTATGATTAAAAGCAATGAAACGTTATGATGGCCCAGTCATCTGCTTCGTGTGTTTCATAAACGAGATAATAAAAATGACAATAAAAGTGATTAAAGTGGAGATAAAACCGTCTACTGTTCGGCGAGATGTTACCGTTGATGGAACACATAAAACGCTTTGTGTACAATGTCGGTTTTTGAATAGAGCTGTTTCGGTTTTATCGATTACGAACCCTGCGTGAGTATCTATTAAATTCGAATTATGTAGGTGCAAGTGAACAACGCCTTAAAACCACCCTGTAATAGGCACTCTTATTTTTATCTTTAAATAATTATCAAACAAAAACTTGGCTTTATAAGTATTCAAAGAAAACTTAATGAAATGAGGGTCATATAATCACGAATTGTGACGAGTAATATATTAATGATTACACACTTGGAGCTTATTCGTGACGTCTTTGTGATCGTCGAAGATGATTTTTGAATGTCACAATACGTAACTGCTAGTAATAAAATAGTATATTAGAGCACTAGTTTTAAAAGGTACGCTTTAGGTTGGTAACAATTTGGAATGTAAAATCATTTGAAAATCACGCGTGTGAAATATTTAATTATTGAGAATATTAGAAGTGTGTGGTAGAGTGTATTAGAAACTCCTATGTCTTGTTAAATAGATAAAGATGTAAAAGTTGCAAGTTTGCAATACGCAATATCTTTATGGAAACTAATGACAAAATATTCTGCTTCATACTTTGGACACACATTCTATGCGAAGATTTACACCTCTAGTTATCGTATTTATATCCAAGAAAGCCCAAGCCATGTTGCTATTAAATACCGAGACTCTTTATGTCAATATCTAGTGCCTTGGCAAAATACAGCAGGAGGGTTACTGGACCAAAATAAGGCATTTTTGATACTCTCGATGGCAACATTATCATTTGCCGAAAAAGTGGATGGCATGGCCTACCATTAAACACAAGATCTTTATGAAAACGAATGATAACATATTCTACTCCATCCCTTGGACACACATTCCATGCGAAGATTTCCACCTCTAGTTATCGTATTTATATCCAAGAAAGTTCAAGCAATGTTACTATTAAATACCGAGACTCTTTATTTCAATATCTAGTTCCGTGGCAAAATTATTACATAATCTAAGTAGTAAAGCAGGTGGGATAATGAACCATAATAAGGCATTTTTGACACTCTCGGTAGCAACATTACCATTTGCCGAAAAAGTGGATGGCATGACCTACCCTATTAAACACAAGATCTTTATGAAAACGAACGATAAACAATTCTACTCTATCCATTGGACACACATTCTATGCGAAGTTTATACCTATAGTTATCGTATTTATATCCAAAAAAGTCCAAGCAATGTTGCTACCAAATACCAAGACTTTATATCAATACCTAGTGCCGTGGAAAAATTATTACATAATCTAGGTAGAGCAGGTGGGGTACTGAACCAAAATAAGACATTTTTGACACTCTCGATGGCAACATTGCCATTCGCCAAAAAGTGGACGGCATTATTCTACTTCATTCCTTGGACACACATTCTATGCGAACATTTCCACCTATAAGTATTGTATTTATATCCAAGGAAGTCCGAGCAATGTTGCTACGAAATACCGATACACTTTATGTCAATATCTAGTCATCATCATCATCCAGCTTCTCGTGTCCACTGCTAGAGATAAGCCTCCTCCATACGCCGCCAAGAATTTCTATGTTGCGCAAGTTGCATCCAGTTGTGTTCTATTCTCCATATATCGTCTGCCCATCGCGTCAGTGGTTTGCCCTAACTTCTTCTATCTTCACGGGGTCTCCATTCTAATAGTATTTTGGTTCATCTATCATCGTTGAGTCGTGCTACATGGCCTGCAAATCTCCATTTTAGCTTTGTTATTTTCTCTATGATGTCCTCTATCCCCGTTCTTCTTCGAATTTCCGTGTTCTTTACGTGGTCTGTAAGCTTAATTCCTAATATTGATCTTTCCATTTTCCTCTGTGATATCCTTAGCTTATTTATGTTGTTTTTAGTTAGCGTTAGCGTTTCTCATCCGTATGTTACCACTGGAAGCTCACATTGATTGTATACCTGTCTCTTAAGGCTCATAGGAATTTCGCTATTAAATACTTTCTTCAATTTGCCGCCCAACCTAACCCGATTCTTCTTTGTATCTCTGATGTCTGGTTGTTTCTAGTGATTTTTAATTCGTGACCAAGGTATCGATATTGTGTAACTTCATCTATGATATTGTTTTCTAATTTTATTGTTTCACCGATGACTAAGTTTGTCATTACATTTGTTTTACTTTGGTTTATCTGCAATCCCACTTCTTTGGTTACTTGTGCAAGTTCATTAAGCATTACTTCGGCTTTATGTAGGTCATCGGCAATGAGGACAATATCGTCGGCGAATCGAAGGTTGCTGAGCATGTTTCCGTCGATGTTTATCCCTGTCTTACACGCACCAGTTAAGTTTTTTAAAGGCGTATTCAAGGACTGCCGTGAAGAGCTTTGGTGACATTGTGTCCCCTTGTCTGACGCCTCTCTCCAATGGGAACTCATTGGTTTTTTCGTGAAGTTGCACACTTGCCGTTGATTTTTTATAGATGTTATATATTAGGCGGGTGTATCTGTAATCCACAAGACATTGGGTGAGAGCCTTGACTATTCCTTTAAATTCTATGGTGTCGAAGGCCTTCTGGAAATCAACAAAAGTAAGAACTAGTGGTCGGTTGTATTCTATGGTTTTCTCTATTAGGTTTTTTAACGTTAGAAGGTGATCGTTGGTGCCGAAACCTGAGCGAAATCCGGCTTGCTCTATTGGTTGGTATCATCATCATCATCAATCAGCCTATTGTCATCCACTACTGGACGAAGGCCTCCTCCAGTGTCTTCCATCTGTTCCTGTTTTGTGCCTCTCCGATCCAATTCCCTGCAGCTCTTCTGAGATCGTCTGTCCATCGGGTTGGCGGCCGTCCTCTGCTGCGCTTGTCAGCGCGCGGTCTCCATTCAAGTATTTTCTTAGTCCATGGGCGTCCCGCATTCTAGCTACGTGCCCTGCCCATTTCCATTTCTGCTTTGCCACATGCTCGATCACGTCGGTCACTCCTGTTCTTCGCCTTATCTCGTCGTTCGTCACGTGATCCCTCAGTGATATCCCAAGCATTGCTCCATCCATTTTTCTTTGATGTATCTTTAATTTTCTCGTAGATGTAGCTGTTAGAGTTAGAGTCTCTGCACCGTACGTTAGTACCGGCAGAACACACTGGTCATACACTTTCCTTTTCAGGCAGATTGGTATATCACTGTTAAACGTCTTTCTCAGTCTTCCGTAAGCTGCCCATGCCATGTTGATTCTTCTGTTCAGTTCCGCTGTTTGGTTATCTCTTGACATCCTAATTTCATGTCCGAGGTAGACATATTTGTCCACTAGTTCGATATCTCCTCTCTCAGTTTTTATGTTTCCGCTTGCCACTAAATTTGTCATATACTTCGTCTTTGATAAATTAATCTGTAATCCGACAGCCGAACAGGCTTCTTGGAGTTCTTCTACCATTAGTCCTCTCCAGGAGCTTTATTGTTATTTGCTCTCTGGAGTGCTGCTTTGATTTCTTCTTTATTAATCTCGGGTAGGAGTTCTGATTCCTGGTTGATAATCCCTTTCTTTGCAGTTGTACATTCTGGCGTCTGTTCTTCTCTTGTTTCTGCCCTTGGTCTACGTTTGTACAGCTCTCGGTAGAATTATTCGACTATATCCATTATTTCTTTCTTATTTGTCTTAATATCGCCTTCCTTGTTTTTGATTTTAATTATTTATCTTTTCCCTATTCCCATTTTTCTGCGCATCACTTTCAT
This sequence comes from Pissodes strobi, assembly GCA_016904865.1. NCBI lineage: Eukaryota > Metazoa > Arthropoda > Insecta > Coleoptera > Curculionidae > Pissodes > Pissodes strobi. The sequence continues at coordinate 34,095 of JAEQML010052823.1, forward strand.
GCTTTTATTACTTTCTATTGTTCGTGACTTCTTTTTTACGGTAGGCTCTGGTGTCGTGTCTTATGGCTTCGATATTTGTTTGTTTATGTCTCTCATTTCTGCGATGGGGCTCTCCTTCCTCATTTCTCTTCTTTTTTGTATGAGGTCCTTAGTAGTTGAGCTGATTTTTTTTCTTTCTGATTTTTCGGGCAGTGTAACTTTTGACTTTTTTCTAGGGCCTGCTTAATTTCATCATTTATCGATTCCATTGTGTCGGTTGGTTTAGGGTTTTTGAGATGGTCAGTGATACATCTTTGGAATTTTTCTATATCTGTTGGGCACATCCATGATTGTCTTGTAGGTTTTTTGATCATTCTGTATCTTTCGTTTACCTTATCTATTTTGACCGTGGCTCGCACTATCCTATGATCGCTGCCCGCATTGAACCTGTTTAGTACCGTAACATTCTTTACTATTATTTTTTTATCGGCTATTATAAAGTCTATTTCATTTCGAGTGGATCCATCCGGAGCTTCCCATGTCCATCTTCTATTTGTTTTTTTTATAGAAATGGCTATTCATTTGGAAAAGTCTATTTTGCACCAGAAAACCCAGCAGTAGCTCGCCTCTCTCATTTCTTCCTTCACTCCCAAAGCTTCCTAAACATGTTTCTGATTCGTCCTGCTTTAGCCCAATTTTGGCTTTGAAATCCCCGCACAAAATAGTGAAGTGTGAGTTTTCGTCTCTGAGAGCTAGGGATATAACGTCGTAGAAGACTTCTACTTCTTCGTCGGGGTGACCTGATGTTGGAGCGTATACTTGTATGATCTTAATTGTGCGTTTGTTTCCTATTTTCAAAATCATATAAATAACTCTGTTGGATATTTTTTTGATTGATATAATGTTTGCATGGTGGCGTTTACGGACCAGGAATCCCACTCCTCCAATTGAGCTATTTTCTTCTCCAGTGTAGTAAAAGTTGTGCCCGGATCTTAATGTAATTAGTTGTTCTGCGCGTCTTCTTACCTCACTGAGCCCAATGACGTCCCATTTGATGTTCTCTGCTTCTATTTCCAGTTCGTACAATTTATCATCTGAAAGTAGTGTGCTTGCATTGTAGCTTGGAATCTCGATGGTCGCATAATTATTTGTTTTAGATCTTTCTCTTTTCTTCTTCGTTGTTATCGGGCTTTTGCCTCCCTCAGAATCCGTGAGGCTGACCGATTGATCGGTGTGGGACTGTGGATTGCATATCCTACCCATCTGGGGTCGTATTCCTGTAGTTTTAAAATTTGACATTTGTGTAGAGGTAGGGGGGTTATTGGCATTACAACACAACGTTTGCCAGACGTGTTGGTGAGATTTATTTCAGCCGCCCATTCTGGGTCAGACGCTGTTTTCAGCCGTTCATTTTGGATCAGACGCTAAAGGTGCTAGTTTTGGTCCGCCCCGAGTATTTGATTTCCTCGGTACCACCCATATCTGGGAGGCATTCCCCTATCCGCCACCTGGGGAGGCGTCCGATGGGAGACTAGCAACTCCACACGTTGGTTGGTATAGGTTCAGTTTATTTTCCAGTCTGTAAGTGATTATTTTGATGAAGAGTTTATGCAGATGGGAGAGAAGGCTTATAGGTCTATAATTTTGGAGTTCCGTAGAGTCTCCTTTTTTATGGATTGATATCATTAAAACGTTGTTTCATTCGCTTGGGATTATGCTGTCGAAAAGACACATATTAAATAGGATTTGAATCTTTTCAAGAAGGACTTCCCCTCCCATCTTAATAGCCTCTGTTACTATACCATCCTCCCCGGGTGCTTTTCCATTCTTCATATTTTTGAGAGCATTTTTAATTTTGTCCCTGGTAATCTCATTTAGGTCTTCTGAACTCTGGTTAACCACTTCTTTCTCTTTTTCTCTCTCTTCAGGTGTGTTGTGTGTCTTTTATTGGCTTTTGTATAATTCTTGGTAGAATTCTTCGACTATTGCGAGAATTTCATTTCTGTTCGATGTTATTTCGCCTTTTTTGTTTTTCAATTTTATAATTTCTTTTTTGCCATTGTTTAACTTCCGTCTGAGAACTTTCAAGCTTTTGTTTTATTCGATTGTTTGCTATATGTGCTCTTTATTGTACTGTCTTATGTCTTTCCGGATATTTCGGGAGATCTCTTTGTTTATAGCTCTTATTTCTTGAGGTACTGGGTTGTTGCGATTCAATTCTCTTCGTTGTTCTATTAGTGCTTTGGCGTGGGAGCGGATTTTGTTCTCTTTTTCATGTTTTGGGCAGAGCTCGTTTGTTGCTTTTATTAGTGCTTCTGTTATTGTTTTATTTAGCTCATTGATGGCTGCTGTCTCTGTATTTCCTAGTGCTTTTGTTATAGTATTTTCCAACTTTGTTGGGTTTTCTGGGTCCTGCCATTTCCTCTTTATTTTGGTTTTTATCATTGGCACCCTTTCCTTGTTGATGTTTATATTTACTAAAGCTCTCATCAACCTGTGATCGTTGCCGATAGATATATAGTTGATTCAGCACTGTGACGTCGCTGACAGTTGATTTTTGGTCAGTTATGATTAAGTCTATTTCATTCATTATTTTTCCGTCCGGGCTTGCCCAAGTCCAATATCTAGTTCCGTGGCAAAATTATTACATAACCTAAGTAGTAGAGAAGGCGGGGTACTGGAACAAAATGAGGAACTTTTGGTACTCTCGATGGCAACATTACCATTAGCCGAAGAAGTGGATGGCATGGTCTATCATTAGTCGAGGAAAATGTCGACAATGACCAGAGGCTCCTGAATTTAACGTAACACCTTTCCAAAGTAGTTTTAGGGGTTGAGTTTTATGGGTAGCTATTCGTTATTGAAAAAATAAATTAATAAAAACATTTGGGCCTAATTAATTTAAATGAGATTTTCGTTGTTCTGGAATCGAACCCGAAGCCACTGTTGAGGTAGAGAGATCTGTTTCGGTCTACGTTGTTACACTCTTTCTCTGTTTAATAGCAGAGAGTAAAGTTATAGCAGATATAAAATAAATGAACAATAAAACAAAATCAAACAGAAAAGAGGTAGTTGATGAGAGTGTGCAAATCCTGCTGCTCAGTGAGAGCTAGGGTTCGGTTAAAGGCGCCAGCAGCTCTCTACCAGTTGAACTGCTAACTGCCTTTGATGTCCTAGGTACCACTCCTCAATAACTAAATAAATTTACGAATAAGTTTGCAAGTAAGTAATGATGTATTACACAACAAAAAAACTAAAATTTTAAAACAATGTCCACGTTTATTGATAAAGTTGTTATTTGATACAAGGGTCTGGTGTCCTGCTATTGAAGTTCTTAGGCTAGGTTACACAATAATGATTATACCACAATAAATCTATGAAATTGAAAAACCACTCACTGACCACTAGAAGCTAAGATCAGTTTTCAACCTAATACTGAATTATATTAAAGTTTTCCAGTATCCAATGTTCAATTAAGTATTTCAATCAATATGAAGAATCACTAAAGTTAATTAAGGAATTAATTTAGTGAAATCAAATAACAAACTAATAAATGAAGTTAATTAGTGTACAATAAATTGAATGAAGGTAATTAACATAGTAATTAGTGAAGTAGAGCACCAACTATTAGCCGAATGAGAGATTAGGTTAATGTTATTAATTAACAAATTAATTAGCGCAGTAAGTCACTAATTATTAATCAAATAGTATAGAGTTAATTCAATGAAATAAACTAATAAATTAATTGGTGAAGTAAGCCACCAACTGTTAATCAAACTACCAGCTTGCCTTAATGACAATTCAAAATAAAGTAAATGATAGGTAAGTCAAACTAAAACTCAAAAAGTTAAGGTAGGTGTAGGCAATAAGGTAATTAAAGCGGAATTAAATTAAAATAAGTAAAAAAACACAAAATAATGTAGGTAAAACCCGAGCAAACAGCCTATATTAAAAATTATTGGAGAGCGATTATATTCAATTGAGTAAGTATTATTAAATAATGACAGCAAAAATCGAAATGCTTATAAGCGCGGCAAAATATCCAGGCATAAGGTAAAGTAGTAACTAATATACAAAATTATTAGACGGTTTCAAAAATAAGAGAAATATACTTACTATAACCTATAAGCTGTTAAGGCTCGTATAGATATTCAAATAAATAGGCTAATGCTAGATATCGATATAAGTTGCACAATGGTATAAAAACTAAAAGCTAATCAAAATTATTCAAAAAGAATGCAGTTATTAATTTATCAAAATCAAAATTCATTATTACATTAGAATGCTCACATACGATGGAATGATAATAAAATTAAGTTAAGCTTATCTGTGTCCTGTGGCTCTCAAACCAGCAGGGATGCTATCATATACTCAGGTCTCAACAACTATCTAAGGTACCCCAACAAAAACCACTGTTTACTTCTCCCAAGTGGTTGGTTATGTAAGATAAGGTGCGATAATGATGAGCACCCAAACTAACCCAATCTAGCAAATAACCAGTAAGAGTGGAAGAGGTAAAATTAAAACCCTAAAAATATAAAACGTATAAAACACTAGACACAATTCATTCATTTCATACAAAACCCCCAGTTAATTATTAATTATTTAGTTACTTAAGCGAAAGTAAAGTTAATTGGCACAATCCCCAGTCAGCAAGATAAAGCTTTATTAAACCACTACCAAAAATATGTAATATACCTAATAATATAAGAAATTGACAACCTTTAAAATGAGAATATCATTTTATAAAGAGTAAAGAATGAAATTGAGTGAAGTGACCCAAGATGGGGGCTACACCGGCATTTTGAACAATGTACCGAAGCCCAGTATAATACGAATAACAAAATTACCATAAACCATGAAAATAATCAGTAGGTTATTCCTAAAAGATATTTATAGTTTAGCTAAAGCTTTAAAAACTATGTTTTAGATAGAAGAGGAGGTCAAATTAGAGAGTAATCTAATGGAAAAAATCTAATTTACAAATTGTTTAATTATAAATAACATTTTAAGTTTAATTAGAGATATTAAAACCACTCTGCAACTAGAAGCTAACATAATTTATTAGTATTTAGCCATTATAGGCTATTTTAAGAGAAAATATAAGGTTTTTTTTTTCTTTAGGAACATTAAATTCATGAATACATTCTTTAAATGCTGTGAAATATTTACCTCAATTCAAGGTGTTCTAACGAGGGTTTTATAGGAATGTTCAACCTCTATTCCATGTGACATTCCTAGTCTGACAGATACCAATCCTTCCACGAAGAAATTAGGTTTCTTGCTACTAATTCATCAAAAATACAGACATGCAACCAAATATAAGATATACAAGAACCTATTTGTATAGCCTTAGCTCAAAATCCCATCAAGATGGTCTGAAAAATTTCAGATGCGAGCTACCGATTGGTTCTACCCAATGACCGTAGAAAAGTGACATGGCCGTGGCCCAAGCACCTCGACGAAGTGTGCGAACCATAATCAAGAATAATTAATTAAATTAATAAATTGTAACAATGATTCTAGTACAATTAGACAAGGAAATAGCACGCATGAATCACTGTTTCGTGTTGAAAACATTACGCAGGTACCAGGCTGGAAATTTACTGCATTTGACAGTTATAATAGATGGCGCAGTGATGTCGAAATTCGACTTAATATTCGGGATTATTAGGAAACGAAAAACATATCAAATGTGCGAAATATAAATCAAATTTAAGTTACTTTTAAATATATGAAATTTAAAATGTTACAACGTTCTATCGGGTATCTGATAATCTTTAATGGAAAGCTCTCAGGCAAGCGGTTTTTAGATCAGGCACTTGCCACCAAGGTTTTACATAATAAATAATGACTTGACAAGAAATACGCCCAGTATTATATGTCATGGTGTATCCATTCATATTAAACTCGATGAGGCAAAAAATTATTAGAATGTTTAATGCTGTTACCACACTTACAATTAAGCTATCGCTCGATTTAAAATAGGTAATTATATAAAATGTTGACAAGTAATTGCAAATCGATACGCAGCAGCTGTTTCACAACCAATATCGCTTTATACAAGTCCCAATTCAAGAACCTGAATATCAGTTCTTAGTCGATTGTAATTAATACACATTTAGGGCCTTTGCCTTACGCATAATACAGGCCGATATCTAATTAAAACAACTCGAGAACTACATAAGATGTTTCAAAATTTATGCGCTCATCTGCCGGTAATGGAGATACTCCATTTCGCAAACTATTTAACTGTCCACCACGGCTGCATCCCTAATTTATAATAAACGGCCGGCCATTTAATAAATGAGCCACACATTTCCGAGGGTAAAGCCGCTCGGATGCAACAATCAGGAGGTTTGGAACATGGTGCTTTGAGCTGATTAATCTTTCATGTTTCTGCTGATTCGCTGAATGATGATATGAATTTTATATCTCAATGGTATCCTGGGACTAACTGCATCCCATTATTCGTATGATGTAGGGCTCACAGCCCCATGAGGATTTTTTTTTCTGTGGAAATACTAAAATAAATATTTCCTAAATAGGTCGTGATCTGAAAATCTAAAAACTCTTTATTAACCCCACTAATGACATATTACTCATATTTGATGGTCCTATCCTTATCTCATGGAGGATTTATTTTGGTTTTAAGCTTCACATTAATCCAAAATGAAAATATGCCGGTTGAATTTCGTAACAGTCTGTATTTTATTGGACAATTTACTTAATGCAAATCTAGTTTCTATAAGAAAATGTACGCTAAAGAAAGTTTAAAATAAAAGTTACAACTGTTTCATCGAGTTAGAGGTGTCTGTCCCTTCATGACCATCGAGTTAGCAGGTAGTTTATGCCGGGTGGTCCCCTGTTACCTTAGATAGTTGTTTTCGACTCACAAAACAACTCCAGTCGTAAATTGGATATAAATTATCGATGATACATGTTTGTATTTTCTAAACAGTTTGTGTTTTCAGATTACCAGTGCCTTGGTTGCTATTTGGCATCATCTATCGCGAACCCGTTGAAGTCAATTCGACGGGCATGGTATGTTCTATAACCATCCTCTTCATGATGCTGCTGTTCGTGATCATGTCCATCGCGATGTTCAGGTGGAGAATGAACAGGGTAAGCTCAACGCTAAATCCGTCAGGTTTATTATAAAAATTTCTGACCATGCTGTACATGTTATGTACAAGTCAAATACTTATATAATTTACAATTTCAAGAGAAACATCATTAACTTCTACACACAAGAAAGTGTTTTTTTCAAGGAAACCTTTTTCTTAAGTAAAATTGTTTAAATTTATTCATAGGATCACGGCTGTATGTCTGAATGTAGAAATAATTAACGGGTATAAGGTTTATTAAAAAGATGATTTGAACTACAGTACTGAGTAGAACTACATAAAATGCCAAAGTCAATCTACTTTGTTTCAAAATAAATAATTTACGAGGTGTTACTTGATATTTGATGTTAATTTAGTAATAATGGCAAGGTGTATTGG
>JAEQML010052824.1:0-41575 GCA_016904865.1 Pissodes strobi
ACTCCAATTCGTTGAACGTGAGGGAACTTTCCTGCTTTGACTGTAGGTTTTTAACTTCTTGTCAACATCACAATATGGAGCAGAGTCACTACGCTTTTCGTAATACTCAATGTATCCTTTTTTTATTGATAAACTTTTAAGCTATGCACATATGGATTTGTATTATGCAACTCATGTTTTTCCTTAATACAAATATTAGTTACAAAACCCGAAAAAGAAATCGTCATTGAGCAGATAGATCCAGAAATTGAACTCAATCACAAATTTAACTATTCTAAAGATGATTGGGTAGCTATCATTTTTGATGATGAGTGGTACCCCGGAAAAGTTTTAAAGGTTGATGATCATAATCTTACAATTAAATTTATGCATATATCCAAAAAAAACTTTCTTTGGCCTGAAAAAGAAGACGTCCAAACCATCAGAAATGATGGGGTACTTTGTAGATTAAGTCAACCTCTGAAGTTATCATCTCGCCTCTATAAGGTGGAGAACAGGGAGAAAGTTGATGCATTGATGAACTGCGTTGGATAGAACATAATATTTTGATGCTTGTTTCGAATTAAAAGTTTGTTTTTGAGTTTTATTAAATAATATTTTAATTTAAAATTGTATTATTCCTGAGACTAAAGCCCAACATTCTGTTGGCCTTAACAACCAATTGGCCTATATGGTCATTAAAATATAAACCCGAATCAATCAGTATACCCAAGTCCTTAGCTACCTCGCTTATTTTCAGCTGGTGACCGTCTAATGAATAGGAGGATTTGATAATTTTTTTCTTCCGACCAAATGAAATCTGGAAACACTTGTCAACATTCAGATCTAACAATTTTTTTTTTTACACCAGTTAACTAGACTTTCAAGTTCACTCTGAAGAAAGTCAACATCAAGCTCACTAAGAATTCTCGAAAACAGCTTGAGATCGTCAGCAAACATCAAGAACTCACAGTTGTTTAGGTGATCCTTTAGGTAATTCACGAACAAACTGAACAATAGGGGAGAACAATGACCCCCCTGGGGCACTCCAAAACTGAATCTAATAACCTTTGATAAAAAGTTACCAACCTTAACCATGAGTCTTCTATCTCTCAGAAAACTAAGCAGCTAGTTCACCAATCTCTCAGAAAACCCAACATTCCTCAACTTCTCAATAAGCAAATCATGATTGACTCTGTCAAATGCCTTGGAGAAGTCGGTATACACAGCATCCACCTGGTATCCCCTCTCCAAGGCATCCGTCAGTCTACCGTGGTAAATTAGTAGATTGGTCAAAGTGGAACGACCCACCCTAAATCCATGCTGTTCATCAATGAGTATTTCTTTACACTGCCAGTTTAAATAATTATACATCAAACTATCAAAAACCCTTGGTATGGAAGACTGTATAGAAACGCTACGGTAATTTTGATATCGTCCCTTCTTCCTGACTTATAAATTGGTGAGATATAGCTTTCTTTCCAGATCTCTGGAAAAATTGATAAATCTAAGGACAAGTTGAAAAGCTTACATAGAGGATGAGATAGGGAATATTTACATTGTTTTAAAACTATATTTGGTACCCCATCCGGTCCTATCATCAACTTATTTGGTAGAGATCCTAATTTATCAAAAACCTCAGAAACACTTATGATAGGGCGATCTACATATAGTTGACTGTGAAACTTATCTAGTGGTGTTGGGTTTCCACCCGCATAGACCGTCGAGAAATGATCAGCAAATAAGTCCACAATCTCTTGGCCATTTCTAGCTACAGACGTATTTAGAACCATACTGTTTCGAATACTATTCGATGTACGTTTTTTATTAACAAATTTCCAGAAATTTTTCGAATTATTGGTGAGATCTGCATTTATAGAAGTCACAACGTTTTTGTAACATTCTTTACTTAACCTCTTACACTCTGAGTTCGCTAAATTCGAAGTAATCTCTAACATTACCAGTAATTTGATATTTTTTATGTTTAGTCTTTTTGAGCAAAATCAGCACTCTTAACTCACCGGAAACTAATGAAGGAAAGGAAGACGTCTTGAATTTTTTATATGGTACAAAACACTGAATTCCAAAATTCAAAACTCCATAAAATTCTGTTAAAACAGCCTTCACACTGCGATTACTAAAAACTAAGTCCCAATTGATTGAAAATAAATATTAGTTCAAGCCTTGATAATTACCATTGTTAAAATCAAAATAAAAATCCTCAACTTTAAGAAAATCAGACTCAACATTTTTCAAATTAAAGCTACATGAATGTGATTTATGATGGATAGAGTCACTAAACAGTGGATCAGATGAAATTGCACAATTAACCAAACTGTCATTTGTAAATAATAAATCTAAAAAGACATTTCTACTATTCGGAACATCAATCCTTTGGTACATGTTGTAGTATCCATAAGTTTGTGCCAAATGTAAAGCAGGGGAGCCTGAGGAGCACGCCACTTCTACTCCATTTTCAGCATTCGACCAATGTGCCTCCGGTAAGTTGAAGTCACCTAATATATAACATTTTGTGCCTGGGTGTACCGCACAAATCCCATCAACAGCCAAGCAGTGATCGATATAGTATTCCTCTGGTGACCCAGGTGGGACTTAAACGGCCCCCACTATAAACTCAACTCCAAAACACTTACACAAGACAAAGAACTGCTCAAAGCCATCCTCTGTTTTTCTGATAATTGAAGCTTGAATAGAGTCTCTAACCATCATCAGCACACCACCACCACGATTTTTGGTTGTTACTTCAACATTTCTGTCTGCACGAAATACACTGTAATTACAGAAAAAATACCTTCATGTAGCCAGCTCTCGGCCAAAACAATAATGTCATAATTTGTGCAACATAGTGAACTATTCAATTCCATTAACTTAGTACGTAACCCACCAACATTGTGGTAATTTGCAACGGGGTTTCATTTAGTTTTTTCTATTATTTCTAGTCAGGGGGTCCTGCTTTCTCATAACCCTCGAACATCCATTCATGTAGCGAATAACATAACCATTATCACTCTCATTCTTAGCATTTACTTCAGTTAGTGCTTTCGTGAATTGTTCTCGTTGCAATGAAGTTTGATCATAGTTCACCTTGTATTGAGAGTCTTGAAGTTTTTTTTAGCTTTTACAACTTGCTTAACAAATGCTGGGTCAGTACAAATAACTTTTAACGGCCTAACAGAGCCTTCTTTTTTACCACCCAATCTCTCATTGCTTCCTGACCTCCTCGCATTAAAAATAATGAAGTTTTTGGATTTATCTGCCCTTTCCTGGATTTTAGTAAGAATCCTTTCGGCATCACTATGTGAACATTTTTGTTTCTTTACAACTCCCAACTCTCTCTTAATACCGTCAATCTCCTTCCTGATCTCCTTTATTTGTCTCAAAAGGGCAGGTGCAGTTTTAAAAGCTTCTCTGCAGGAACTGCATAAAAACTTCAATGTGCGTTTCTGTATCACAACTGCTCGCAATTCTGATGCATTTAATCCTGTACAGGCCTCCACAGGATGTAATACAATGTGGCAACTATCACAACAAGCCACTTTTGAGCCATCCGGGATCAGCACATCACAAGTTTCACATTTACTCATGATTGTTTTTTAATATTCTAACCTCACTGTTGCAAAACTCAAAAAAAAGTCTTTAGTTTGTAAGTTTTAATAATAACTACGAATGAATACCGTAAAGGGTGTCAAAAGGCAGCCCATCCACGCTTTTTTACACATTTATTGACGCCAAAAAAATATGAAAACTTGGGAGCAAAATTTACAAAACATATGGTATGATATAACCTATAACCATTTTCAGTTTTATGTATTTTTATTATGATTTCTATTTCTTTTGACTAAGGGAAGATTACTATGTAATTTACATAACTTGTAATATATTTGAATTTGAATTTACCAAGGGTCCAATATAGATTTTGGTTTATTTTTTTGACCCCATGGAAACTGTAATTGAATTTTATTCCTTTACAAGCAATAATCCATGATTTGACCATCACTTGATGGGTTATTTCAAAGCTGATCTTCCTTTAAAGTGTATTTTCATCTATTGCTCGATTTCTATAAGGTTTGCAAGAATTCAGAAATTTCTTGTTCATAAGATTGACAAAATGTTAATGATGATGTTAATTATCCAACCAGTCCTTTGAGGCATTTTAGGCGTACACTTTGAAACATCAGCAGAATAAGTGGACGAATATAATTTTACGAGTTGATGATACCCCATAAAGTCAACTTTAATACAATATTTAGACTTCTTTGTTTCATATGTGTTGGTTTCACACAAGATAAGAAATAAAACAGTCAGTAAGATGTCAGCCGCGTGTTAAAATTACTCTTCCAAAAATTTTCAAATCACACCAAAAATTGAAAAAACCACAGGTTTAGAAGTTTAACAATTATGTTCATTGGCACCATCACAATTTAAATAAATACTTCCATTTTCCACTTCTATTGCTGGCCAGGTTAGTATTTATTTCATCGCAGAAGCCCTTTTTAGCTATATACTGAATTACTTTACGAGTATCAATATTTTATTTTAAATGGGTTAGAATTAATGTATACAAACAAGTTCAATTTTTCAAAGTCGAATTTTCTTAGTTTTTCTCGAGAAACAAATAAAAATATTCACACATACTTGTTAATTGAAGGCTAAAGATCCCTTTGGAAAGAAAGAATAACAAAAAAGTTGCAGGATTGAAAAATATTTTTAGGATTCAACCTATAACCTAAAATGTCTGGGACCTGCGATTTTTGCAATGCAGCTGTTATCTTCAAAGAACCTGGTAAAACAAATAAGGCGACTGATGTTTTTGGGTTCCCCTGCGATCATTGTAAGAAAATAGTATGCCAAACATGTGGTGATATTACAGGGCCAACAGAAATGAGGGCCATATGCCTATTAAAAAGATCATGTCCCTTCTATTGCAAGTCTTGCCTGGCAAATGTAAAGCGAATTCTGGGTCTAATGGATCGTGTATCCAAACTGGAAAGGAGTCTTGATGATCTACAAACCAACCTTCCAACTATGATCGAGAAATTGGTGACAATCCTGACCAATCCACTGGAAGATAGAATATCCCGCCTTGAGTCTCAAAACAAAGACGTGACCTCAGTGATTACAACAACAGCACCTCTCGAAGACAGAATTTCTCGTTTGGAATCCCGCAACTTGAATAAGTCAAATAGCTTGGACAGTCAAATAACTCATCACAGCCCGCACCTGGAATGGATGTTTTGGGAGAACTGCATGACCGCCAGGCTAGAGGTAACAATTTATTGATTTTAAACCTTCCTGCAGCTGATGATGACTCCACTCAAGTACAGTCCCTCCTACAAATGCTGTCAAATACCCCTTTCACCCTTTGTCAAGTATCTCGTTTTGGAAAACCAAACTCCAAAAACAACCAACCTGTCAGAGCTATATTAGGATCAGCATATGAGGTAAACACAGCGCTACGGAATGGATACAAACTAAAAAACAAGCAGTTCTATATTAAAGTGATTTAACCCATGCACAAAGGGAACTTGAGAAAGCAGCAATGGAAGATCTCAAGAGGCGCCTAGACCTGGGTGAGCAAAATATCCAAATTAAATTAGTGAGGGGTGTTCCACAAAAAGTGTCAAAAAAAACTTGCCCAGGGGTCAAGCTCCATCAATCCCAAAATCAAACAAGGAGGTAAACAGTCAAAGTTAGATGTTTACTACCAGAATGTCCGGGGTCTGAGGACCAAATTAGACACCCTTAGGTTAAATTTAGCTGTAACAAGATATCACATAATTGTTTTTACCGAAACTGGCTTGAACGATAGTTTCTATACTTCAGAGCTGGGTCTTGATGCATACAATGTCTTGCGATGTGATCGTTCAACCTCCACGAGCAATGCTGAACGATTTGGAGGGGTCTTAATTGCTGTTCACCAGTCAATACCATCTCATCTCATTGCATCGAATGGAGATATTGAACAGATTTATGTCATGATTGGAGGTGGCAGTAACCGGATGATTTTGGGCTGTGTCTAGCTGCCAACTAATTCTCCCTTAGTTAAGTATGAAAGTTTTAGCTCTAACATTGACGAAATTACACAGAGGCTCAACTATCCTGAACTATGCATCATGGGAGACTTTAACCTCCCCAAGGCTACCTGGAACATGGAAGACATCTGCTCCAGTGCTCACCATCTTGAGGAGAACTACTTACCTCCTTCTGAAATTAGTAAATACAACACATATCTGAAGTATGCTCATATCACAACTTATTCCAGCCGAATCATGTTTGCAATGTCAACAGTGTCATCCTTGATCTAGTTCTCTGCCACTCCAAGATGCCAATAACCCAGCCTGATGTCGAAGAATACCTTTCGGCAGTAGACAACAACCATCCGCCTCTACAGTTCCAAGTGTCATTGCAACAAAATAGGAAAAATCCAAGTCCTCAAGGAGATGGGTATTATTACGATTTCAAATCTGCAAACTTTAATGATATAAATAACTACCTAGGCCTAATACTCTGGAAGGACCTTTTCTCGAAAAAGACATTGGATGAGATGGTTGGCCTTCTCTATGATGTGTTGTGTAATACTTTTGATTTATTTGTACCTGTTAAAAAAATTGCCAGCCGAAAGTTCCCCAGATGGTTCACACGGGAACTTAAAAGCACTTACTGTGCAAAAAAATATTCCACATAAAAAATACAAAAAAAATAGACTACCACTTGACTATAAGACTTTTTCAGATTTACGTTCTCAATGCAACATACTTGCTAGAGAGAATTTTCAGGGATACTTGAGGGACACTGAGGCAGCTCTTAAACGAAACCCTAAATAATTTTGGTCCTATACTGGCTCACTCCAGGGCTCTGGTAGATTACCATCCAATTTTCACTTAAATGACAAATCCGCACCTATGGGTCCCCAAGCAGCTTACTGCTTACTCCACATAACAAATTTGATTGTAATATCTCTATTTCTAGCATTTATACAGAATTAAAAAATATAAATCCACACAAGGGGCCGGGACCTGATAAAATTCACCCACTCTTTCTAAAAAACTGCTGCTTTGTGCTGTCAAGTCCCTTACACATAATTTTCAATAAATCCTTGCAAACAGGTGTTTTTCCAGAGCTCTGGAAATCCAGCTACGTGGTACCAATTCACACACCAGGCGACTCATCAAATATAAAAAAATATCGTCCCATTTGTATCCTCAACGCCATCCCTAAGATTTTTGAAAACATAGTAACAAAATTTCTTACATCCTGCCTTGAAGAAGAAATTATTTCAGAACAATTTGGGTTCAAGAAAAATTCATCCACAGAAATGAATCTTCTTACATTCCAGGGTTTGTTGACGGATGCCTTGGAGGGGGGTGCAGAAGTACACTCTATATACACCGACTTTTCCAGGGCATTCGACAGAGTCAACCATGGTGTTTTAATCAAGAAACTTAAAAAATTGGAATTCCGGGCACCCTACTTCACTGGCTAAAGAGTTACCTTACTGATAGGACACAGATTGTCCATATCAATAATTTTATTTCTTCCAAAATCAATGTGTTATCAGCAGTGCCGCAAGGTTCACACCTCGGCCCATTACTCTTTAACTTATTTATTAACGATATTATTCACTGCTTCAAAAACAGTCTCTCCTTGTTATTTGCTGATGACTTAAAACTGTTTTTAAAAATCGCTTCCCCAAATGACTCTCTCGCACTTCAGGAGGATCTTAACAGGCTAACTCATTGGTGCCAATTTAATGGCATGGAACTTAATGTACTAAAGTGTAAGGCCATAATATTCCACAAGTCTAGAACACCTAGCAACTACATCTATCATATTGATGGCAATCCGTTGGAGTGCGTGGGACAGATCAGAGACCTTGGTGTCTTGCTGGTCCCAAATCTAGATTTTTCTCAACATATGGATACCATAATCAACAGGGCACTTCGGATGCTTGGTTTTGTTAAGCGCAGCACAAAAAAATTTGTTGATATCAATGCTATCAAAGTACTATATTTCTCCTATGTCCGCACTCATCTGGAATATGGTGCATCTGTGTGGAGTCCGAACTATGCCTGCCATGTACACAGACTTGAAGGTGTTCAGCGCAAATTTTGTAGATACCTTAACTACAGATTCTTTGACAATCAGGAATTTCATTATTTAAACTTCTGCCAAGAGCTCAACATTTCGTCACTATCTTGTAGGAGAAAACAGAGAGACCTCAAACTTTTCCACAAAATTTTAAACTCCTCATTTATTATCCAAAATTCAATTACATGTTCCTTCACGCTGCACTCGCTCAATTTCTACATTTCACCTGCAATTTCACAGGACCAATTACTCTTACCACACATTTATCCCTCGTACACTTAGACTCTGCAACGAATTAATTAATGTGGATTTCTTTGGGCCTTATGAAGCATTTGTGGGAGCAGTCAATGGCCTTATATTATAGTGATGTATGATGCATATATATTTATAATTATTAATAAATTATCTATTACTAGTTTAAGATGTCAATAATATAATTGTTGTTTAAGTCTAATTCTCTTATATGCTCTACTAAATTTAACATTTAAATATTTATAGTTTTTAGGAAATTTGGATTTTGTTGACTAAGTATCATTGTAATTTAAAATGGGCTTGACCCGTAAATAAATAAATAGAACTCTTTCAGCTATCTAGGCTTTTTAACAGGAAAGATGTATCTGAACTGGACAAAACTTCTGTCGCCCCAAGTTCGAACTTTCTCCAGGTCTTGATTAATTGTTGTTATCTGCTCCTGTCTGCGGTGATAAGTCTCAGTCGCTGGTAAAGGTTTTCCTGATCTAAATTCGGAGACAAGGGTACTGTCATCTGCAAAACTGTAAACAAGACTATTGGTTTCGGTCAGCAGGTCATTAATATAGATGAGAGGCAGGGTTGAGGCACGCTTGCATTAATGGTGAAGGTGTCTGAGATGTGTCTGCAACGTGAAATATCGATTTTTAAGGAGCTGGCAAGTCAGCTGCAGTGAGACGCTGGCAGTCCCAAGGACGGCATTTTGTTGAGCAATCCGTCATGTCAAACTCTGTCGAATGCCTTCGATATATTCAACGCAATCGCTCGAGATTCTCCGTAGATATTTAGATAAGTTTATTAATAAACCCTAATTACGCTCTTCACGACTAAAAGAATTGTTCTAATATCTAAATTAGTATTCATTTTAGGTATGTTGTTAATAAGGTAACAATGCTGTGATATTATTCCTCCTATAATGCGATCTCTTTCAACTTTTGGCCTGACCTTTAAATGGAACATAATAATCCTCTATTCAGAGGGAACCGTTACAAACTCTATTAATTACTAGACGATTTGGAGCTTAATAATAATAAAGCCGCAATGTGGACTGAGCGTTACTGGATAAAACAAGCCGGCGGCATATTGTCAGCTCAAAAATGAAATGTTTCCGAATTTCTGCAACCGACTAGTTCAAATACTTTTTAAGCTGCAGGATGAAAAGTTTTTAAAAATCGAAATTATGTTGCGCTGGTTTAAATCCGTATTACTTTTCAACATAAAATATCCCATGGTTTTATGTCAGTATTCGATGCAATATTAAATTATGCAGCTTTCGATTGAAGCTTCGGAACTGTTATGAAGTTAAATAGAAAACCGTAAACAGTTACCAACTGTCGGCATTAATGAAATAAAGTTGGGAAATCTTTTAATCGTTTAGTGGAATGCCACGTATTTCATTAACTATAATTCAATTCCAGACTTTGGTAAACTAAAGGATCAATCACGTAAACCATATTTTATATCCACCACACGTGATTTCGGTACCTAACCGATTTACCAATCCAAGAAAGTTAACGTAACGAATGACAAGCAAGTTTCAATGCAGCATCCCTCAAACTTGATTAAAGCAAAGTAAATGGTTTATCTTTGTTTGACTGCGGAATAAAATGTTGTTTGGCAGATTGAGAATATTATCTGTATATTGAATAATAATTTATCTAGCAACTTTCTGAAATTGAAAATAATAAAATGTTTTTCATTGCATTTAGGTTCAATTGGCCTAAGCATTTTTATTAACACGTTTTGAAATAAATAATATAACATTTATCTATCGATGATTTTCTTATAACTAAAATGTTTTGGAAATAAATATTTGTAATTTTTATACTTCTCTCTTATGAATAGATGCCGTATCTTCAAAAAACTGGTTTTTGAGTGCCAAAGGCTTTCATTTATGTAAGCTTATGTAGTTCCCAAGTCAAAAAGCCGTATCTATATGGGAAACGTTAAAACTTGATATACGTATATGCCGTATCTAATAAAATATTCGCATATACCTAAATTAAATGCGGTATATTTTGATTATCATTACTCAATCGCGAGCTTGAAGATACGGCAACTATTCATAGTAAATACATTATGCCGGTTAATTTCTTGGTTTGCGTTTCGTTATTCGGTGTGAAATTCTGGCGAAACACAGATTTAACCTTGTTAAAGCTGCAAGGGGAAACTATTTTGTACAGTATAAAACGTCTCTTTTGGATGAAAGTTTAAAAAAATTTGATTTTCTTCGCAAGAAAGCAATGAAAAGATGTGGACCTCTAACGGCTTCTGTTGAATCTCTTGTTAAACCTTACGGATTTCCAAATGAGAAAAGGGAAAATTTGCTACACATAATCGCAAACAGTTCTGGATGAATCTACGTGAACGCAATGAGTAATTGTTAGTTGTTGCCTATTTGTATTCTTTTGACTATAATATTTTATTTATACTATTAAATGGCGCTATTTTAATTTTGATTATAAATTCATTTTAAAACTAAAAATGATTTTCTTACATCTGTTGGGACAATTTTCGATATGTACCGGGTGTTTCACTATAAACGGAACTCTCCTTTAGCTTTCTCAATTGACGTTTTAGAAAAAAAACGTCAAATACAAAAATTAAAGGGTATGATGACCAGAGATTAAATTTAACCGGAATTTCTTAACCTCTGGTTAAATAAAAAATTAGTGTCAAACGATAGCTTATGAAAAACCAAGATAAAAAAGTGCAAATCATTTTGCTCTATCTTTAGCCGTTTAGATTTTACAGGCTGTCAAACTTGGTAAATGGTCGATTTTCAACTGTCAATATTTCAAAAACAGTAACAGATAGGTATAGGACATTATTTATGAAATATGCCTAGAATTCTCCGCAAAATCCAAATATGCAATAATATATAGGGTGTTCAATTTAAAAAAATAAAACTTAGTTTAATCCCGCATTTATGGAACACCCTGTATACAACTGTGCTATGCCACAAAAAACTTCACATCATACCCTTTATTTTTTGTATTTGACATTTTTTTCTAAAACGTCAATTGTAGTGAAACACCCGGTACATCTTAAACCTACGTTGGTTAATTTTACATATAGTTTTTACCTGTTAATATTATTTAGACAATAATATTTTATTTTTATTATTAGAGAACGTTATTTTAGCTTTGATTTAAAAATTAGTTTTAAAACCAATGATTTTCTTTGATCTGTTAGGACAATTTTCAAAATCTACATTTTCTTAAACCTGCGTTTATTAATTTTACATATAGTTTTTACCTGTTTCTATTATTTAGACAAAAATATTTTATTTTTATTATTAGAGAAAGTGTTTTTAGCTTTGATTTAAAAATTCAGTTTTAAAACCAAAAATGATATTCTTTCATCTGTTAGGACAAGATTCGATATCTGCATGTTCTTAAACCTACGTTGGTTAATTTTAGATATAGTTTTTGCCATTTGTATTCTTTTGACAATAATGATTTATTATTAGAGAACGCTGTTTTAGTTTTGATTATAAATAAGTTTTAAAACAAAAAAATATATTCTTTCATCTGTAAGGACATATATACTTTTTCTTTAACCTTCCTATTTTTAGAACTAGAATCCAAAGTATAAGAATCCCATGGACGAATAATAATAATTGACAAATCTCAAATTATTATCTGTAACTAATAACATACGACATTCTTTTGAAATACATTACTAAAAATGAAAGTGGCATTGATAAATTCTATTACAGACCGCTTTCTGATGTGTTGATAAAAGCAGTTGAAAATGGTGTTCCTTTTTTGAAAAAGTATTGTAGCTACATCTAAAAAAAATATTGTACCAAAATTCTTAGTAAATGCCCTATGAGTCTACATAAAAAGATTTTAAATAAGTTATGTAATAAATAGGCAATCGCAAAAACTGTTCCAGAATTTTAGGATTATTGCAACTGCAACAATAAAAAAGCAAATATGTAAAATAAATCAATAAATAAATGTTGTACAAAAATAAACGAAATAATATAATAATAAATAAATATGTATACCTGCGTTTAATATGAGCTTCAACTAGTTGATATGCCAATTGATATACGAAATTAAATCTTTCTATTTTATTAGCGTTCTTGAAACTTTGATGGATGATTAAGTTATTGTTCACTCACTGAACATGGTATAAAACAGGGGCCATTGTAATAAAGCAAATTACACTAACACTGGAAGAGCCCTCCCAAGGAGCTGTGAGACCTTGTCGTTGGTGGGGGGGCTCAGTAGCTGCTTATGCGGCCAAGCTAAGGACAGCTCAAAAAAGACCCAACCCAAGGTGTAAAGCGATCCGTGTCGATGAGTGCATGGTGGTGGGGATGCACCGTCTCTAACGGAGCCTCTGGGAAACCGGGCGAAATCGCAGAGTAACCAGCCTTACTCCTGTGCAGGGGGCTCCGCAGGAGTGGACTATTTACCTCCCCCTTACTCGTGGGAACTATATGGACCACAAGGATACATCCAATGATCAGAGTAATTCAGATTAACCTCCAGCACTGTAAGGCGGCCTCGGCGGTCCTTGCAGTTGCTATGAGGGACGCAGAAATTGCCCTGATACAGGAACCGTGGATCAGACACGGGAAAATCACAGGTCGGAGTGGAATCGATGGGGCACTGATTTATAATAGATCCACCGACACGCCTCGGACCTGTATACTAATTAAAAAAAATATTAATGTACTGCCGTTAACTCTCTTTTGTTCCAGGGACCTGACGGCAGCCAAAATCAGGATCATTGAGGGTAACGGGCCGAGGGATATTATAATCGGATCCGGCCTACCTGCCCTACGATGATCCTGAGTCAACACCAACCAGGAGTGTGGAAGAGCTGGTGAGACACTGTAGGCGAAATGGGACTCAGCTGATCATCGGCTGCGATGCGAACGCACACGACACAATCTGGGGAAGTACCAACACCAACAATAGATGAGAGTCATAACTACAATATATTATGGAACTTAGACATAATTAATGTATTAATGTACCTTTATTAACACTGTTAGGAAGGAGGTCATAGATCTAACACTAGCCTCAAACTATTTGAGTAATTACGTCACAAGCTGGCATGTATCTGATGAGGTAAGTTGTTCGGATCACAGATACATCAGATTCAATATAAGAGCGGAAAAAACCGCTACTGCTTATCGAAATCCGCGGAAGACGGACTGGGAAGCTTATGTGGCAGACCTAGAGCACAGACTTCCACTAATCAGGAAGACGATAAGGAACACGGAAGACTACTTAGAGATGGTTGTGGAACAATTCAATGACGCAATCATCACTGCCTTCCAAGACAACCGCTCTCTTACAACAAGGAAATCCACCAGGAATGTGCCCTGGTGGAGTGAGCAACTTGCGAAGCTAAGAGGGCAGGTCAGAAAGGACTTTTACAAAGCCAAAAGAAATGGCCAGTGGGAGGTATATAGAACTGCACTGACCAGGTTTAACAAAGAGCTGAGGAGAGCCAAGAGAAGGTCGTGGAGGAACTACTGTGAGGAGATAGAGAGTACTCAAGAATGTGCTAGACTCCAAAGAATTCTCTCAAGAGGCCCCCAAATCCCAATAAACTCGCTAAAGAATAATCTTGGCGAATATACCAATACGGGAGAGGAAACGGCCAAGGAACTCCTAAGGGTTCACTTTCCCGGCTCACAGATAGTAGATCATGCTCAATGGGGGTGGACTGAGCCAGAACCTCGAAGGGCGTCCAGGGAAGACTGGCAGACCTCGAAGGAAGTGATTAACTATCAGAAAATCGAGTGGGCAATAAACACATTCGAACCATACAAATCCCCGGGAATGGACGGGATTTACCCTATAGTGTTACAGAAAGGAACTGAACTAATGTACAGGATACTCTGCAGCATTCTAAGAAGCAGCTTAGCTTTTGGATATATACCAAAAGCCTGGAGACACATTAGGGTAACGTTTATACCGAAACCTGGGAAAACAGGACAGGATACGGCAAAGTCCCTAAGACCCATAAGTCTTATGTCCTTTGCACTTAAGACACTTGAAAAACTTGTGGATAGGCATATTAGGGACGGTGTATTGGTAAACAGCCCACTGCACCCCGACCAGTATGCCTACCAGACAGGTAAGTCAACAGAAACAGCACTCCACCAGCTGGTCAAGAGGGTGGAGGATACACTGGACAGGGAGGTAATGCTGGCCGCCTTCCTGGATGTGGAGGGGGCATTTGACAACACCTCCTTCGACTCAATAACCAGATCCCTCGGGCAAAGAGGAGTTGAGGGCACTTGGTGTCGGTGGATTAACTCCATGCTGAGGGGAAGGTTGGTAGAAGCAACCGTCGCTGGGAGCGCGCTGGTGGCTCGGGTGCATCGAGGGTGTCCGCAGGGCGGAGTGCTGTCTCCGCTCCTATAGAATCTGGTGGCGGACGGCCTACTCAGGGCGCTCACGGATGGGGGACACTGTGTACTCGGATATACTGATGACATAGTCATCATCACCCGAGGCAAATTTAACGCAACGGTTAGAGAGCAGATGCAAAATGCTCTGAACCAGACTACAAGATGGGTAGATCAGGAGGGTTTAAATATCAGTCCGAACAAATCTAACATCGTAGCTTTTACTCGAAGGCACAAGGTGGGGGATCTAGGACCACTTAGCCTGAGAGGACAAAACATACAGATCTCGAACGAGGTAAAGTATCTAGGGGTAACATTGGACTCGAGACTTACCTGGAACCGACATCTAGAAAATATTACCAAAAAAGCGGTGGCATCACTCATGATTACCAGACGCTTACACGGGAAACAATGGGGATTAAGACCAGACATGATGTATTGGACATACAAAATGGTGGTAAAACCTATCCTAACATACGCCTTTCTGGTGTGGTGGCCCAAGACACAACAGAGAGGTGAGATTTCACAACTGGGCAAGGTACAAAGACTTGCCTGTCTAGGAATGATGGGGGCAATGCGGACCACCCCAACTGCGGCCATGGAGACCCTCCTGGACCTCCCGCCTCTACACTTTGTGATAAGGGGTGAGGCCAGGTTGGGGGCACATAGACTGCAGCAAACAATCACCGTTATTAGAAGGACGGGACACATGGCAATCGCTGACCTTGTGAGGGAGATTTTTTAAACATGAAAACGGACCACATGCAAAAGCGATATTGTCTCAATAGATCATTCGAGGGGAACTTTCCAAGTAGAACCGAATGGGAAATGGACTAAGAGCTATCAGAAGACAGGACCAAACCTGGTTCACAGACGGGTCAAAAACTCCAACTGGTACTGGATTAGGAGTCTATTCTGCCAGTCAAGGTCAGAGTAAATACTATGCACTGGGTATGTATGCTTCTGTTTATCAAGCAGAGGTATACGTCGTACTTCAGTGCGCCATAGAGAATAATAGGAGGGTCACAAACAGTCGGCGGATCCTAATATTGTCGGACAGTCAAGCGGCACTAAGAGCTCTACTGAGCCAAGAAGTGTCATCAAGACTGGTGCGGGAATACCTTCAAGAACTAGAAACCCTGGCAGACCGGAATATGGTAAGACTAATCTGGGTGCCACAACACAGAGGGGTCGAAGGCAATGAGAAAGCTGATGAACTCGCCAGGAGAGGTTAAGAAACAAAACTAATCGGCACAGAACCGGCCCTGGGAATACCAAAAAGTATAACCCGGAGCCACATCAAAGACTGGATTCGAGAAGACACATCGACGTCACTGGGCAGAAATCCCCAGGCAAAACCATGGAAAGGAATTTATTGGCCTACCATGTCAAAAAAGGACCGGAAAACTGCTACGTTTGAGCAGAGAACGGTTACGACTCATAACCGGTCTTTTGACCGGTCATGCACCCCTAAAGGTACACCTGAACAGGATGGGTCTGTATAACGGAGACCTTAACTGCAGACTATGCAATAAGGAACCGGAATCAGCCAGACACATCCTGATCAACTGCGAGGCACTGGACTGCAGGAGACTCAGCATCTTTGGGCAACCAAATATAGACCCAGATATGCTAATTAGACACCCAGTAAAAGACCTGTACGGCCTCGTACAGGACACAAAAATACTGGAGTGGCTATCTTAAAACGACATAGGCTCAGCACAATAAGCCTGTACAGGCTGCAGTGCTATATGGCGACGTACGTCGGACAGGCCTAGGGAAAAAAACACTGGAAGAGAGCTTTTGCTTAATATTATAGATCAACATAATAAACGTATTTTTGAAAATAAAAAGATGGTGTTTCTGATAAGGAAAAGAAAGAAACGTGGCATATCAGTTGCCATTTAACCGTATAAAATATAAACATACATAAAATGCGACAATACTATTTCGTCACATAATGCTTTCTTGCTGTTTTTCGCGAGAAAGTACCGATTTGCATTCAAGAGCTTAAGGGACGTGCTTTGTCTACTAGTGTAGAGACGTGAGTGGAAAATTTAAGATCCATTATAAGGTTGTGTAGCTTTTTTTCAATTGTATAGCGGTGTCTGTAATATCAAAAATTAAATGGTAAAACAAAAAAAATATATTCTTTCATCTGTAAGGACATATATACTTTTTCTTTAACCTTCCTATTTTTAGAACTAGAATCCAAAGTATAAGAATCCCACGGACGAATAATAATAATAATTGACAAATCTCAAATTATTATCTGTAACTAATAACATACGACATACTTTTGCAATACATTACTAAAAATGAAACTGGCAATGATAAAGTCTATTACATACCGCTTTCTGATGTGTTGATAAAAGCAGTTGAAAATGGCGTATATTCCTTCTTTGGAAAAATATTGTAGCAAAAGTCTTAGTAAATGCCCTATGAGTCTACATAAAAAGATTTAAAATAAGTTATGAAATAAATAGGCAATCGCAAAAACTTCAAATTTCGATATTTAACTTTGTGACTTCATGAAGGTACGGCATTTATTTTTAGGAGGGCAGTATAATTTTTGACAATTATTTTATTGAAATAATACAGAAAATGAAACAAAAATGTTAACTGGCCTATATATTTTTAAATGTAAGACACTTGTCAGAAAAACAGCTCTAAGTAAAACACCATGCATCTACATTTTTCATACAACTTTAAAAATGTTAAAGTTTAAAAGAAATCATAAAAAACAAGTTTAACCTATAAAGTAAAAATCTGTTACATTTTTACTATTTTTATTGATTATTACAAACAGTTTTCGCTAATATTTGCAAAGCAATCTTTGCATATGGGTTTCAAACATGTCCCACAATCTCTAGAGTTTTTTTTATCTTTTCTGGATGGATAGAAAGAGCACCGTTTTCGTTTGGGCTAGATAGAAGCTGCGGAAGTAGTCGCGTCATCTTCAGTACTACTAGTATTTGAATCATATCAGCTTCCAAATGTTCCTGAATTTTAGGATTATTGCAACTGCAGCCATGAAAAAGCACATATGTAAAATAAACCAATAAGTAAATGTTTACAGTACAAAAATAAACGAAATAATATAATAATAAATAAAAGCGTTTGATATGAGCTTCAACTAGTTGATACGCCAATTGATATACGAAATTAAATCTTTCTATTTTATTAGCGGTCTTGAAATTCTGATGGATGATTCAGTTTTTATTCACTCATTGAACATGATATAAAACAGGGACCATTGTAATAGAGCAAATTACACTAACACTGGGAGAGAGCTTTTGCTTAATATTATAAATCAACCTAATAAACGTATTTTCAACCGTATAAAATTTAAACATACATAAAATGCGACAACACTATTTCGTCACATAATGCTTTCTTGCTGTTTTTCGCGAGAAAGTACCGATTTGCATTCAAGAGCTTAAGGGACGTGCTTTGCCTACTAGTGTAGAGACGTGAGTGGAGAGTTTAAGATCCATTATAAGGTTGTGTAGCTTTTTTCCAATTGTATAGCGGTGTCTGTAATATCAAAAATTAAATGATTATTTAGCTAAATTAAATTATTTTTGATGCAGAGTGCATACATTTTAATTTTTCAGGCTTAAATTAAAGACATCTATTTACTCAATAACATTAAGATCAATAATAATATATGTCGCTGCAAGTTATGTATTATTCTTACTCGAAGTTTCGTAAATATGCGAACTATCTGCATCATAATAATAGATTTGACAGTGTTGAAACACCTAAATTGACAAGTCCTTTAGTTCAGTTCGATGACGACTGAAATATTTTATTCCAACTTCCAGAACTTTTTGGTTTATCCATGTAGGAACAGATTGTAGCATTGAATCATCAAAAATAAGCTCCCAACGTCTCTACCTCAATTTGAGGAATTCGAACACCAGACAGTCTCACGATATTATGATATACGACTCAGAACTAGACCATTTGAACCGATAGTTTTGAAGGTCATCGTTACTACCGCTTGAAGAACCATCTTTCGATGTATTATCAGTGTTGGGGAAACACCCCAACACGTGTAGAAACTATCGTTTTTCACCGTATAGTTTGGTAATAACACCCTGTATGTATGTAGAATGAAAGAGCCATAATTAAACTCAAAATAGACTTATTTCACCCGGGGTACAACCCAATTTGTGCATTGAAATTAGCATATGCCCGTTCTTCAAAACCCCTTAGTCCAAATCTGGACGGACGATCCCTTAATTCGAACCTGTACACCGAACCTGTACACGGCATTCTCTAGAACGCAAAACGACACTCCGTCAACTCAATCGTGTTTAATCGTTTTCAATTCAATATATTTTTGTCTCAAGTCAGCATTGTACACAATAGTGTGTCAAATATAGAAAGAAAACAGTTTCTACCCTTGTAATCTCAAATAAATTCGGTATGTGTCACCGCCCACTTTTATTATGTGGTTTTGCCGCTAGGCTACCTGCTCAAAGAAAGAAATAATCAAGTCAGTGCTCTGCTAACACTCCACGTTGCTGGATCGATCTTGTTACCGCGCTCCAGCAAGTGTCTCTTCGCGCCAAAAGGTCAAATTCCTTTTTGGGCCAATTTCTCTTGTATGCACTAATATTAGAGAATATTTAGTGCACCTCAGTTATCTTTGTCCAAGGTTGGACAAAGACCTCATTTTGGGCTTTTTTAAGCAATTCTTCGAAGTCAGAACGATAGCGTCCCCTTTGGAAAATTGAATATAAGATGGCGGACTGACATTCCTGGTCGAATTTCTGTAAGCAAGGTGAAAGCTGGATTTATGGTTTCCGTAAACACAAAAATTAAGTTTGGAAAATAACTAAGTAAAATCTCCCCGTTGAAGACAGGTAAAGCAGTCAAGGTGAAAGGTACGCTGTATGAAAGTTGCTAAGTTGAAGAACGAAAAGTATTAAAATAAGAAAGATAAAAAACTCATTTTTAAATCAAACAATCAAGACTTTTTAGTAGATATTTATAATTTTAAGAAACCTTTTGTAATATTAATTTTATGTTTGAATGGACGAATGCCTGCAATTATTCTAAGAATTGTACATATATAAATTCTATTTAACATAGAAAACGCTGTTTATTTATATCTATAATATTCAAATGCAATTTACACCTACATTATTAAGGTAAATTAATCCGAATACATGTTTCAATTCCTCTCACTACCCTATAGTTATACAGTTCATTAAAAGTGGTTAATTAAAATACCACACCCTTCTTTATGGTATTAAACAATAATAAGGTCACTTGTTTATCCCGACCAATCAGACCGATTTTTTCTGGTCTGTGATCCCCAATCACCTTCAATTTCAGATTCGGAATGATGCTCGCTTTCAAAAAAGTCATCTTCACTTTGGCCTGATAATGTTAACTCTGTCCGAAACACGGCTTGGCGTCTTTTTGAAGCGGACACCAGTTCAAGATAGCGGATTCTAAATTGTTACGCAAAGGCAGTCGGCGTCGTAAGGATCAAAATTACGCCGAGAGAACCTTAAGAATGCGATCGCACCACTTAACTACCTGTTCAATGTGATAACCCTTTAACAGCTTTCGGATATTGGGGGAAATAAAGCATCTTCAGCTACTCAATTACACTTTATTTTATATTACTTAATGTTTAAGCAGAATTTATTGAAAGTTCTAACTTTGATTGCCACATATTTCCTATCAATATACCCTACAGCATCTAGGTAGATACTGCAACGGTCGGATGCCTAGGCAAAGAATTGGTTAGAAAATTGGCTAGCCAATTATGTCGGTGTTCTCCGGAGGGCCCACGATAACGGTTAAGGACTAATAGGGACCGTAAAGAAATTCATAGACAAGCAAATATAAGAAAATATAGAATGGAAGCAATAAAATTTGCATTTTTTTACAGAAAAATAGGTTTAACAAATATTAGCTGATACCTGATAAATAATTTGTTGTAGATAATAGCCAAATCGAATATAACTTTTCTTTTGTGTAAGAATTTTCCACGATAGAACGACCCAAACTTTAATGCTGAGTAGAAAGTGCATGTATATATGTCTTTACATTCCTCTTCGTGTTTAATTTTTTGCTCGGCTCATTATCTGCCAAATGAAGGGATTAACACGGTCTGGTACTGATAGCTTCTCCGGCCCGTAGCCATAGTTCACATCATTGACCTTTCAGAAAGCACTTAATAGCCACTAGAAAACATTATCAACCGAATGTCGGGGCGTTGCGATGATAAAGCTCGTCCTACGTCGTCTCTTATGCTTTGAATTAGGTGACAGCAGCCATTTCAGGGTATTTTTAATCCAGCTTGAACTGACAGTAATGAGATGAATAATTCTAAGCCCTTTTAATCCAAATGGATATTCTTTGCATGATGTCATTCTTGTCAAATCAGCCTTAGTTATATTGAAATGAGAGTAGGCCAAGCCACTTTAACATACTAATAGGGTTTCGAATTTAAGGGAACCCACAATTTAAAAAGGGCACTTATATATTAAATCAGTGGTTGACCCAAATATGTCAGGATATTTCTGTTATGACCTAGTTATTTAAAAGCTTGCCAGACAATAAGATGTGACATAATAAGAAGAAAATTAATTAGCATTATTACCACTTATCCCGCTGTGATATACTTTTTATCTGACTCTCCCCCAAGCGTAAATTCAATCTGATAAGATGGTGAGAAAATTCTACTTTCCTTAATAAATGAAATACAGATTGGCACTAGCACTGAGTTCTAATGAGAGATTCATAAATCAGTTATGTTTCGATAAATACAGGTACCCTAATCATTTTGAATTATAACTAAACTTAATTTCTAGGTCTTAATGCTAATCCGTAACCTGCAATCCAAGCCTTAATATATTTTAGTACTCCTTCTCTGACGACGAGTGAGGAATTTCAAACAGAGTTCCATGTAGCACTTTATCGAGCATGACGAAATGACTTCTTGTTGGAGCCTTAATTGGATTTCGGAGACGTTCAAGAAAACTATTGATATAGTATACAAGCTAAAAGTTTATTTCAGTTTATCTTTATGGACGGTGAACTTGAACTTGAGAGGTGCCTAAAAGAATATAATGTTTAATATTATGTTTATACTAGATAAGTTTCTTTAATAACATACCTCTCACAGTCCATTCACATTTAAATGATTTAATTGGCTTTAAAATAACATACATGAAATAAAGAAATGCAAAACTGACAGTCATGTTCTTATATCTTCTTATTTTTAACAAAGAATAATACCAACATGAAGATAGCTATACAAAAAAATTGGCACTTAAAGCAGTACATAATGAGATATAAAAATAATTTCACTTCAACACTCCTCCTTAATTATTTGACTTCTCAATCGATCAAAAATCTTACGGTTTAAGGGTTTTGTTGATCACAACTCTTCCCATGTTCCAAATGTATTGTTTCACCAATATGTCCCTGAATGAACTTCCTAGGAATGTCTATATGTTTCTTGCCTTTTGTTATTTTTCCATCGTAAGTATTCAGAAGCATATGAATAGCAGATTGATTATCAACACACAAGTTTATTGGATGGTTTATATCCAAAAACTTAAGTTCATTGCCAATACGTCGAATCCAACAAATGTCATCTATAGCACTAACTGCCGCTCGGTACTCAGCTTCTGCTATAGATGTTGCTACAAGTCGCTGCTTTTGGGCATACCAAACAATGGGTCCGCCACGAACTATTAGAACTCCACTAGTCGAGTGTCCTGTAAGTGTATCACCTCCATAGTCAGAATCTGTATATGCAATAAGATTTCAATTTCCATTGAAAATATTCCACTGCTAATTGTTCCCTTTAGGAATTGAAAAACAGGCTTGACCATTTTCCAATGGCTTACCACTGGCCGGGTAGTGAATCGACTCAAATAGTTTACGGCAAAGCTAATATCTGGACGAGTTATAGTAGCTAAGTACAATAAACTTCCTCTAGCTTCACGATATGGTTCACATTTTTCCAGTAATTTATTATTTATAAGATTTTGCTCAACTGTCACCATTCTTTTTTTCATTGGAGTACTTACGGAATTTAATGAATCAAACTTAAAACGTTTCAGGATTTGTTTTGTATATTCTAGTTGACTTACAAAAATTCCACTTGAATCACACTTTATTTGCATTCCAAGATATGAAAGTTGACCATTACAACCGGTATCAAAAGTGATTTCAAATTTTTGCCTAAGTTTGTTCAAAATTGTAATCATGTCTTTCTCCTTTGTTCCTGTAATGAGCCCATCATCAACAAGTGGCGTGGCCACTCGTGCCTGCGGCACATGCGAGGCCCTTCGGGCCTCGTTTGTGTGACCTTCGGTCACACATTATTGCCAGGCTCGTATCCGTACCGTGGCCTATAATTAGAAAGCCCTTATAATTAGAGTTACCAATCGCTAGTCTAATTGTACCGTGATAAATTTCTATTTGGTTGCCATGGTAACCAGTCGGTCAACGTCAATCGTTATTTTTTTTTTAATCTTTACCCAAATACCAAATATCAAATCTCTAAGGCGTACGATTGACGAATTATGACGATTTTTTACTTTTTTTTTTGGTTACCATAGCAACCAATTTTTTAGTATCAAATTAAGCTTCATAAACAATCCTAAGTCCCATACTATATCTTTTATTAGTGATATACATATTATTAATTGGTTGCTATGGTAACCATGTTGTCAACAAAAAATGCTAACATACTTTCACCTCTACTTATAAATTGGCATCGAAAAAAAGAAAAGTTGGTCCTTGTTTACACGGACAAAAATGCCAAAAAACGGTAACTTGTCCTGTTTTCACACCCTGTATATTAACAGACCGTAACCAAAATCAATAGGCTTCGAGGGTTTGTGGACCTCTACCTCTATGCCAAATTTCAAGTCGCTATCTTCACAATTGCGACCTGTAAATGCCAAAAAACGGTAACTTGTCCTGTTTTCACACCCTGTATAACAATTAAAGCAAAAGAACAAAGGAACAAAAATACGTGTCTTACCGAATACTTTCATTTGATATATAAAAAAGAATATTATCCTTGTTTACACGGACAAAAATGGCAAAAAACCGTAACTTGTCCTGTTTTCACACCCTGTATATTAACCGATTGTAACCAAAATCAATAGGTTTTGAGGGTTTGTGGACTTCTAACTTACAAATCGATTGGTATAAGTTTCAGAGCGATCCGACGTACCGTTACGAAGTTTTTGTCCCGATTGGTCTCGCCCTATAGAAAGCCCATATTATAAATGGGGGCTTTCTAACAAAGAGAGAAATTATGAATGTTCGGTCTTTGTTATAATAAATACAAGGATCGTCATCTGTATTTTCAAATTCAAGTGCTTTAAAAAAATTTGAAAATTTAGCATTACTTGGAGCTTGTTTCAGGCCATAGAGGCTCTTGTTTAATTTACAGACCCGACCTGTATCATAACTAAAGCCTTCTAGCTGATACATATATATTTCTTCTTTTAAGTCACCATGTAAAAATGCGGTTTTTACATCAAAGGTCATCAATTTCATTTTGTTTGACGCTGCAAGACTTAGAATTAGACGAACTGATACATGACGTGCAACTGGACTAAAAGTTTCCACATAGTCAATTCGTTCTTTTTGCTGAAAGCCTCTGGCGACAAGTCTAGCGTTAAATTTGCCATTTTGCTTTTGACGTAAAATCCAGCGACAAGTTAGAGGTTGTACTTCCTTTGGATGTTTTACTAAATCCCATGTTTTCATTTTGATTAAGTATTTAAATTCTTAATTCATGGCTTCATGCCAATTTTTGTCTTTTAAGGCCTCTGGAATAGAGACATCTTCAGCTTCTCCTATCATGGCTATATTTACATCATTTTCATCAAGAGAATAATCTAGAACATAGTCGTTAAATCTTGCTGGTGGTCTGATGGATCTTCGACTATGCAAATTTAAACCCAATGATTGGTTCTCTTCATCAGAGTCTTGGCTTTCAGATTCAGATTCTTCACACTCTCCTCCTGAATTTTCAGTCTCGGTTTCAATTTGAGGAAGTTCAATTTCAGTGAAGTTTTCTTTGATTCCAACTTTCTCGTCAAAAATAACATTGTCAGAACTGGCTACATCATTTTCGTCAGCAAAATAAATTCTGTAACAGGGTGAGTCTAAGTCGTAGCCAACAAAAATACCCTTCCTTGATTTTTTTTTCAGTTTTAGCTCGCTGATGGTCTTGAAGTAAAACGTAACAATCACATCCAAAACTTCTTAACTTTTCAATATTCATCCTTCTTCCAAACCATAGCTCAGCTGGACTTTTTCCATTCAATGAACTTGTTCCTGTTTGATTTATGGTGAAAACTGCATAGTTGACAGCTTCTGCCCATAAATTTTCATAAACTCAGTGCATGTATAGCGGAACGAGCTGATTCAACCACTGTACGCATTTCCCTTTCTATTCGCCCATTCTGTTGGGGTGTATAAGCACTTGATTTAGTATGAAGAATTCCAAGTTCTTCAAAGAGTTTCTTTGTCTCAGTATTTTTGATCTCTGTTCCATTATCTGACCTTAAGCACTTAACTTTCCTTTCAAATTGATTCTCAACCATCTTCATGAATGTGTTGATTTTAGAAATAGCCTCGTCCTTTGACTTCAGAAAATAAGCAGTTCGGAAGTGGGAAAATTCATCCTTGAACAAAAGAAAGTACTTGGCCCCTCCCAATGACCTAATATTCATTTCACAAAGATCAACATGAATCAGATCTAAGGGTTTTCCACTCACTTTCTGATTTCTTGGGTGAGAAATGTGATGCTGTTTTCCATATACACACCCTGTACAAACATAGTCATTCCAATCATCTATATATTTAATTCCGCTTCTATTTAAAATATCCCTGACATATTTAATGTTTTGGTGGGCAAGCCTTTCATGCCAGGTTTTAATAGAAATGGTCATCAGACATTTATCGACTGGTTTTTCAACAATTTCTCGGCGAAACAACATTTTATATAAATTTCCATCTCGTTTGGCAGTCGCCACAGTTTTATTGTCATGCAAGGTTTTAAAATTTGATTGATTGGAATCTGCCATCTGTACATAACCTTTATCCAACATTTGTGAATCAGAAAGAAGGTTAAAAGTCATCTTAGGAACATAAAGCACATTTTTTAAGACAATTGGATACCACTTATTGTCATTGAAGGCTTCCAATTCTATATCACCTATTCCTATTCCTTTTAGTTTAGTGGCGTCACCAATCATAATCATTGTAAGCTTTTCAAATTCAATGAAATTTATCAACCAATACTTGCGAGAAGTCATATGCTGTGTGGCAGCACAGTTCTGATACCACAAATCATTACAATCATGTTGTGAATTTATGTCGTCTACATTTGCAGTTGACAACCCAACTGTGATAAATGCACGGCGATTTTGATTCCTTGTCTCATTCTTTCCAAAATTTTCATTTTTATGTGTGCCACTTTCACTAGAGTTTCCTTTGGAACAATCTTTAGCAAAATGTCCTTTCTGGTGACAGCTATTACAGGCATAATTGTTCTTACAATAGGCTAGATATTTTGCACACGGTTTATTCCTGCAATACTTCTTTACATGTCCCTTTTTTCCACACTTGAAATATTCAACAGAGGAATTACTATGAGGATTTGTTGTATCTGGCTTTTCAATTTTATTCCCCTGTCTTGAAATAAGAGCGTTTTGAGGTGGAATTTCATTTGCTATTGCACTCTTATTAAGTCTGTCTTCTTCTAGTCGAAGACGTTCAAGTAAGGTGCCGAGGTTCTTTTCAGTACTACTGACATTATCCCATGCAGTACGGAAATGATACAACTTGCGTGGCAACATTCCTAGGATTCTAGTCATAATCCATCCTTCTTTCACTTCTTCTCCTTCAGCTGCTAAGTCCTCTGCATACTGCTGAGTTGTGATGGAATTTTCCACAGCCGACTTATTTGGATCATACATATAACCAAAAAACTGTCTTTGTAGACCTTCAACCATAAGATCAGATCTTTTTCCATATAATGTTTCTAGCTTTTGAAGCATATGTAGTGCTGAATTACAGTTTGCTATTTTTCTAGCTATATTACTACTTACATTTAAACCTATGAGAGTTTGAGCCTCAAGATCTTGCTTAATCCAGGCTTTAACATTGTCATTAGAATCAAGTCCATAAGGTTTTAATTCTACGCCTGTGGCTACTAGATACAGACCTTTTGATTTGAATGCTAAATTCAACTTAAATCTCCAGGAAATATAATTTACATTTCCTTGAGAGTCTTCCGACAAAATTTCCATCAGAGCCTTAATTGAATCCATGATTCTTTACATTAAATAAGTACCTAAGTATATCTACTTAAAACTAAAATATGTTTTAACTGACTATAGACAAACAAAACTAAAAGTAATGATACAATACAGACCTTGAAGCAGACTTAAAACAGTTAAATCTTGTATTAATCAACTTGAGTTGATGACTGACAAATGTATACAATAAACTGACAGTAAAAGAATAATTCAGACTTACTGACTATGAGTTATATAGGCCTTACTGACTTCTTGCCATTCACTCAGACACAATATTTGATAATATTGTTCTCGCTGAAATTCTCTTGCTTGTGGATGACTGACTTGAGAAATCCATTAATTATTACAGCTGTCCTGGGCCCATAACCTGGTGGAGCCTTAATTGGATTTCGGAGAAATTCAAGAAAACTATTGATATAGTAAACAAGCTAAAAGTTTATTTCAGTTTATCTTTATGGACGGTGAACTTGAACTTGAGAGGCGCTTAAAAGAATATAATGTTTAATAATATGTTTATACTAGATAAGTTTCTTTAATAACATACCTCTCACAGTCTATTCACATTTAAATGATTTAACTGGCTTTAAAATAACATACATGAAATAAAGAAATGCAAAACTGAGAGTCATGTTCTTCTTCTTATTTTTAACAAAGAATAATACCAACATGAAGATAGCTATACAAAAAAATTGGCACTTAAAGCAGTACATATTGAGATAAAAAAATAATTTCACTTCAACAGTTCTTAACTACTTATTTTCTTTCCACGGGCCTCCGGTACTCAGAGACACTTTTTACGAGTTGGTCAATACTGTTAACCATGCCGACTGAACATTCGTGATAGATAAAGTTTTACTAATTTTTCCGAGTTCCTATATGTTTTTGGGCAGAGTAACGATTTACGGTTACTACTGGAGATTTTTTGAGGCCCCTTTTTGGCATAGTAACGTGCTATCGCATGTAAAGAATATTTTTAGACTGACCATTTCCCAAAGATTTTTAACTTTTTATACCATCTTTCAAGGCATGTTTCTTGTTTTTTTCTCCTCGAAAAATCTGGATTCTTCCTGCCCAGCTATTAAAATGTTTTACTGAGCGTACTTAAAATTCCTGTTGCAGAAAATTTTAATGTGGCAATTAGCGTTCTAACATGTTTTGTAAATTCCAACCTTGGTTTTAGTACCGCGGCGTGTTCCAAATTAGGATAAATAACATTGGTAATTCCAGTTAACATGCTTTTTGCATTCCGATGCCAGGTCTTTGCTCGCCAAATATTCTTAATAGAAACGTCCCGTGACCGAGCAAAGTGTTCGGGACGACCTGTTTGTGAAGCGTGCATGAGTGATATTCTTTCTAGTTAGTTCATTAAGTTCGGGTTATAATGCAGTCGAAAAAAATAAGTTATCTTCACTTCGAGTCTTATTTCGGTTCTGGTGCCGTTTATTTGGAATATATTCCAGTATTAAGTTATTTACTTTAATAAGGTATATGATAGGTGCTATCATCTTCCTGAATTTTCCATAGGTAAAATAATGTAACTTTAGGCGCGGTTCGGGCATTATTTCTTGAAACTTGAATTTTAATTATTTTTTGTTTAAATAAAATTATTATTTTATTTGAATGCTATCTGTTGGCGAGCTAGTATAAACTGGAGTTATTTTTCAATCAATTTGAAATTATTATGAAATAATTTGATGAAACGGTTCATTACAACTTCACTTTCACCTAAACCCCTACATTCACTCACGCTCTGTCCTTGCTCTTCCTCTCGCCTTTTTCCTCATCCTGCTTCCCACATTCACTTTCACCCTCAGCATCAGCTTTAGTTCAACGCCAGATATAATTCAATTTAACATATTTAAGAATATATCCCATTGATAAAACGTATTATAACATACAACAAAATTAATTCTACGCTACTGGATATCCACAGGTTTGAGTTAGAAATGATATTTTATGTAACAATTAGAAATATTGCCTTTTTTCTCTTCTTAATTGTCATTCACAGATATAATTTTAAGAACTGGGGACAATGGGAACATTTTCTGACAAGCAGGGTGGGTGGCTACATAAAAATTTAGATGAGGTTGAACGAAATACAATATTTTGCTGCTGGCTTAGATGTATTCCTGAAATTATTTTTATGTAAGAAATGTTAACTAATTTTCTAGTAACTTTTCTGGCATTGATACAAATCAACAATTCGAAAATGACAAACCTATATTTAATATATGGCACTGAACAATGAAGGTAGGTACATCGTATTGATAAAAAACATCTTTTTGTGCGAATAGGTTTCCAATTATTTGCACATGTAATTTTTTGCTTTAGCTGCTGATATCCGTAGAACGATAGGAAGCCACAATAATAAACCTAACATGTAAAGATGTAGTTTGAAATGTCCTTATTCGACATAATAATTAGATTTAAAGTTCTTTATTAAAATATTTTTTAGTTGAAAGGACCTGGTCTCCTACTCTGATGCAGGCAATCAATAGACATATAATGCTGTTTCAATTGACTTCAGAAGTACAATATCAGTGTATTTCTTTTTTGTTGGCGAGACCATCATTCAAAATCTTTAAATCGTGTGACTTGATTTTATTGGTTTTAAAATTCATGACTAACTTAGAATTTGTTTATGCAACTCAAAGCTTCTTTTTCATTTAGCTCTATTTTCTTCAGTCCAAGCTTGATGGAAATGATACCAGCCGTCATTTTGCTGCGTACCAAATTGCCTAAGCTCCTTGAAGATGTACCAATCATAGTGAGGAAACAACTATAATATGTGCGCTATGGGGCTTATGCATGTGCC
This sequence comes from Pissodes strobi, assembly GCA_016904865.1. NCBI lineage: Eukaryota > Metazoa > Arthropoda > Insecta > Coleoptera > Curculionidae > Pissodes > Pissodes strobi. Next base: position 29,861 of record JAEQML010052824.1, read on the forward strand.
CGCAATAATTCTATATTGTGACAGAAAATTATCAATGGTTAGGCAGGAGACCAAGCAATGCCTCCGGGCTCTCTGGATTTATATCCTTTCATTTTTTTCTCAAAGGGTTCCTAAAATCGTGAACCGACAAAATAATGATTGCGAATTTACTTAGTCCAGATAACAATAACTAATTAGCGTCTACAAAAATTTATGAACAAAATGGCAGATCATCGACGAATTGGTTTTCAGTTTGCTGAAATTAACCAAATTAATCATCTCTTCAATAAAGATCGGAAGATGGCAGGAAAAGACTGGCTCATATCATTTTTAAAACGTCAAGGAGACCTGTCCACCCGAAGACCTGAGGCAGCGAGCAATGCAAGAGCGACAGGATTTTCCAAGCAGAGAAATAGTAAGCTTTCAAAAATTTAAGAGACTTTGTACAAGTTCAATTTTCTGTAACCGTAGTGAGATGGAGATTACCTGCATCCAAAATCCAGGAAAAATGTTAGCTGAAAAAGGAAGAAAGCAAGTGGGATAAATTATTGAAAAACTTTATTAGCTTATGTCAATACTATGGGCACATTTATTCGGCCATTTATGGTATCGTGCAACTTTCTTGAATGGTGCATCTCCTGGAAGAGCGGGGTTCCCCGCCCCATCAGAACGGATGGATGCCAATCCATTTATTAAATTTTAAAAATATATTATACTCTGTACAAATACAACCAGATAGTCTCCTAGTCTACTGATATTAGATGGCCATTAAGGTCGAAATTCCATTGAATCAATTAACCTGGCTAGAAAATCTGGCGTTACTACCTTGACTTTACCACCTCACACTTCGAATAGGCTACATCCTCTTGAAGGTAAAGTATTTGCACTCTTCAATACCTTCCTGGCAAAAGATATGGGCCATACCCTGGCTCTAGCATCAGAGAATACGACATGGCTCCTATTATCAAAGATGCCCAAATTAAGGCATTTACCCCAAATAAATATTATTTAGGATTTTCAAAAAACGAGAATCTACCCCTATAATCCGGATGTATTCCAAGAGAATGACTTTAAAGCTGCCGAGAATATTCTTCCAGAAAGCGTAAGGCCCTCGGTCAATTTTAAAAAATTGGCAGATGTCCCTAATCCATAGTCGCTTGAAGATGACATCCAAAGCGAAATACCAGTCAGAACAACTGTCATGCAGTTATGGTTCTATTTCAAATTTAAATCTAATCCCAAAACCATCTTAAAAGAAGAATCCAGAAACTCAGGAGGATAACCTTACGAAGATCAACTTGAAGAGAACTTAAAAATAGTAAATGCTACATCAGTCAAGAAGAATTTTGAGAAAGCAGGGCCAAGTTCGGGTGATGAAAACGTAAAAAAGGGGAAATATGAGGAAAAATAATAAAAGAATGCATCAGCAGAAGCAGCAACAAAGTCAGTGGAAGAGAAAAATACAAAATATGCGTTTAGTGTCATGGAACATGAGACACTTGTCATGAAGAATGGACCATGAGCATAAGTTATGTGCCTTGGTGCACGAGGAGTTGCACGAGAAGTGTTTATATAACGAAGCGGGTGCCATTAATTATGTTTTTGGCGGTTACCGTTGATAATTACCCTTGTGGGGTTGTCAGTCCTCCATCGGGCGCCTCCCGTAGTGGCGGATCGCGGAAATCCTCCCAGATATGGATGTTACCGGGGAATTCAAATACCCGGTGCCGACCAAAACTGGCACAACAGCAAGGTCTGTACCCAAATTGGGCGGTTGCAAACGGCGTCTGACTCGCATTGGGTGGCCGAAATCCAAGCCAAGAATTGGCGTGAAGGAAGGCAACGAGATACCTCCTTCACTATTTTTCCCAAGACAATCGCATCATGAGTACCTACATTCAATACAAAATTTTCCATCAATGGTAGATTCAGCTCAACTGTAAAAAGAGCTTGTACATATCCTGGAGCAGACTTGCCTTCTGACCATGTTCTTTTGATGGCCACTGTAAGGATCGCCTTATCAAATACAAAAAAGCCAACAACACAAGGAAAATTAGCATTGGACAGACTGAAGGATCCAAAAATAATCAGATATCAGGCGTGGAATAAACACAGGCATTCAAATGATAATACCAAATATTGAAAAAGATCTAACCCAGTCTTGGACAGAGATAACAAAGATTGTAACGAACGCTATGCAGACCAGACTGGTATATAGGACGAGAGACGCAAAGCAGAAATGGATGATGGTGAGATTCTGCCGATGATGGATGAACGCCGAAAGCAGAAGAATGACGCAGACCACAGCACCTATAGAAGCATTCATAAATTAATAAAAGGGAAGATAAGAAGAGCAAACAACGACTGGCACAAATTTGCACAAAGACTGCTGGAATATACAGAAAATGGAAACCAAGTTTGATAGTAAATCAGAACAGGATAGCTCTTGAAAGCGAAGAAAAAATCAATGTTTGGGAAAAATACATCGAAGACCTTTTTTACGACAATAGACCACCAATATGAACTGACTTAAGTGATTGTTTGACTGACCCCTCAATTACCAAAGAAGAGATTGAAAAAATTATCCATAACTAAAAAAACAACAAAGCAACTGGTCCGGACGGAGTCCCGGCAGAGATACTCAAACTTCTGGATGAAAGAGGGATCGCAGCTGTGCATACAATTTTTAACATCATTTACGACACGGGTCACTACCCGGAACAATGGCTATACGCGACTTTTGTCCCCTTACACAAAGAAATCCAATGCAAGAAAAAGTGAGGACCATAGATTCATCAGCCTAATGAGTTATACTCTACAAAATTTCCTAAAAATAATACACCAAAGATTATACAGAAAATGGGAGAGACATAAGCGACTCACAATTTGGATTTCGACAAGGGTTAGGCACAAGAGACGCGATAGTTGCGACACAGGTGCTCGTCCAAAACTGCTACAATCAGAGAAAAAACGCGTGTCTATGTTTCATAGACTACGAAAAAGCTTTGAAATTGATGCAGCTCCTCTTGAGGCTTGACATAGACCAGAATGACATCCGGTGCATCGAAAACCAAAATGCTCAAGTGAAAGTAGAAAATGCGGTGTCCGACACTATACAAATTAAAAGAGGAGTGAGGTAGGGGGCGGTGTTTCCACTCTTATTCAACCTATATTCAGAGATAATTTTTCAAGAGGCCTTGAAAGACGCAGAAATGGGAATTAAAGTTGGAAAATGGATCAACAACATCCGTTATGTCGATGATGCGGTCTTAATAGCCGATAATATAGAGGATCTACAGCAAATGGTAAACATGGTGGGAGAACACAGTAAATCCATGGGTCTGAACATCAATACCAAAAAGACGAAATTAATGGTCATCTCCAGAAACCCAAATGCATTCGCAAACTCCTGAATAACATTCGGGGCAGCGCCCATTGAAAGAGTAGATAAATTCAAATACCTGGGAACATGGCCCTTCGAGGACTGGACATCGGATACAGAAATAAAAAGCCGTATTGAGCAAGCCCGACAAGCATTCCTGAGGTTTAGAGTGTGCTTACTGTTAAGTCTAACCATTTAGTGAAATCGTGCAACATTGCTGCTGCGTGCGTTTGTGTGCTGGAGCCATCCGGCGTAAAAAGAAGAAGCAGAGAGAACTCTTGGTTGTCGCCTAGCAAAAGACAGAATTGTTGTTTTGTTCTCATAAATATAACAAATATATGTACTTAAACCGAATGTTGTTTAAAGTATAAATATTTAATTTATCATACAGTCCACTACTTGAGAGAACACTTACCTGTTAGGACTTTGATATCGACCTGAGGATAAGGTTCATAGAGTGCTAAGTTTGGTCGGTGCTTCTCTATGGTGTGGATGGTTGGACCCTGAAGATGAGTAATATTAACAAACTGGAGGCCTTCGAAATGTGGCTCTATCGCAGAATTCTCATAATACCATAGACAGCGAGAGCGACAAACGAAGAAGTTCTTAGGCATGTGAACAGAGAACGTGGGGTGTTCAATGCAGTCAAGAAAAGAAAAACGGCCTATTGGGCATATCATGCGTAACGAAAAGTATAGGCACCTACAGTTGATAATCGAAGGCAAGATTGAGGGCAGAAGAGGAATGGAGAGGAAGAAGATGTCTTGGCTTCGGAACATCAGACAATGGACAGGACTACGTGATATACAGTCATTGATTCACACCGCGTGAGACAGAGAAGCAATGAAACATGCGATCGCAAACATTCATTAGTAGATATGCATCTGAAGAAGAAGAAGAGGAAGTTGATAATTAATATAATAAAGATTCACGTGCCTCATATGGATGACTCGCTTAACCCATACCTTGGGGCAAGTGAGTCATTTGATACTTTTTAGTCACATTTCACCAAAGTGTTAATATTTTGTTAATTCTTTAAGGTTCGGCTATTACTTAAACAATAAAAGTTGTCTTTTATTTATTCAATTTTTAAATAAAAAAAAAGTGTCTCCCTTGCCCCATTCTTCCCTAAATTTAAATATTTGCAATTTCAGCAGCATATAACTTTCAAATTCAATATACAAACCCCTGCGTAGTTAAATAGGTTCCAGATGAAAATGCGCATGCCCTGACTTACCTCTCAAATAGCAGATCTTTGTTAAAGAGCACTGCATATTACCAATGACATTCACGTTTCTCGAGAAATGTATGAATTATTCCATACCATACAATAATAATAAGCAATCTAAGTAAATTCAAAATCAGGAAAATTCATATTACAATGTTATTCCTGCTATCTAGAAAGCTGCTCCGCGGGAGACATTTCAGATCTGATGTAAATTTGCAGCACGCAATATAGCAAGATTATTACGTTCCTGCCTTGTGGGTATTATAAGCTAGTAACCCTAGAGGGATTTGTACGTTCATATTGAGGACATCAAAAGATTGATCTTTGACGTTTTGAAACTAGCCAAATTGAGAAAAAAGAGAGAGATGTTCGGGTTGTTAAGGCGATTCGGTAACTTGGACCATTTGACGCGTACAAATTTTCATTGGATTTTACTATATCTTGTGAGATATACCAATGCATTTAATGAATTGAGGATGTGTTTAGTGTCTTGAAGGTCGGGTGACATATCATTCATAAAAGCTATGTTATGCATAAGTAAAGTCCCTTTTGTCAGGACCCTCTTACAGCAAAACACTTAATTTCAGTCTGCCCCAATCTAGATGTTAAAAGATACAATCGCAGAGTGTTATACTGTAAAAAGGTCCTGACAAAAAGGACATTGGGGGGCGGGGGGCTTGTCCTTGAGTAAAAATGAATGGGTGATGCAGGTGTAGCCACTCGCTAACTTTTTCCATATCATATTTTCCCTTCTAGAGAGGTCCGGGATGTCAAACGAAGAGGAAAAGAGAGGTTTCAGTTCATGAAGTTTATTACTTTCCACGTATATGCCCCCTTCTAGGTGTTCAAGGGAACTCAAAATGTGTTGGCTTTTGTATTTTCTGTTTGTTGCTAGAAGGTGGAAATAATATCTGTTCTCTATAGCGTTATTTGCTAATTTATCTGCCATTTCATTTTCTTCAATTCCGACATGACTTGAAACCCAGGTGAATGATATAAAAAAGTTTCGTTTGAGGCCCATGGAAAGGAGGTCCATTGTTTGCACTACCAAAAGGCGGAAAGTCCAAAAATGTTGAATGAATTTGAGGTCGCTCAAGAAGTCAGAGATTATGAGGTGCTTACTCTTGTAGTGAGATTGAGTTAAGTGTTTGATACTTTCACCATAAGAAGTTCTGCAGAGAGCATTGAGGATAACGGGTTAAGCATAGATTTGAAACTTGAATGGTCTGAAGTGAAAGCAGATCCCGTCCTTATGGAGATTTCGAAACGTCATCGTCATGACAAAAAAAGTAGGATTATATATACTGTTGGAGGATTTGATTTCATTAGAGTGTAGCAAACGATTCGCAAAGATTTTCTATACCACTTATCCATTCATTATTGCTAAGTGTTCTGGAAATTGATCTAGTAGAGGGAGATTTCATTTTAAAAATGTTCTTCCAGATGTCATATGAAGACATGGAAGCGTTAAATGATGAGTTACCAGGAGAGTAGTTTGGCGGATTTGACGGTCCTTTTCGCGAGGGCTCTGAGTTTTGATAATTAAAAAAGTTTTCATTGGACGGGCATCTTTTTAACTCATTCAGAGCTGACTTTCTGTTTTTGATAGCTAAGAGGTATTCATTAGACCACTAAGATAACAGAGGTTTATCGGGATGGGTTTTCAGGATGAAAACTGAGGCTGCTGGTGTAACTTCGCTTTCTAAGTTAAGCAAGAAAATGTTGATGTCTAAAAAGTCTGAGAGAGGGGGATTAAAAGTAGTTAGTTTGATGTAGTGACCAATTTGCTTTCTTTATATTCCATTTTGGAATTGGGAAAAAGGTAGTTGGGGGCGGGGGTCTTCCAAGATGTACCATTGAAAGTGGGAAAAGAGAGATGGGCTACATAGCGAAAGGTCAATGTGTGAAAAGGAACCTGAAAAAGAGCATATGGACGTAGAAGAATTTTCGTTAAAGATAAAATCCTAAATTACGCCACCTCTGGGATTTTCATGTGAAGACCCCTATAAAGGATTGTGCCTAGTGGGGAAGAAAGAGTAAGTGTAATGTTTTGAAGATTTTTTTGTTGATTCTTTTGCTATGGGGGAAGACAGTTATTTTATGATTTAAGTAAGATATTGCACATATTTTTAAACCGGAGTTTATAATTATAGGGGTATATTCTAAGGATTTGTAAATGTAAATGGCTACTCCTCCTGATGCATGAGAATTGTGAATTCTATTTAGGAAATAGGTTTTATAATTTTGTATGGGAAAGTATTTATTGGCTTCGAAATTTGTTGCTTTAAGACCTACAATTGAAGATGTGTAGGTGGCGATAAGCAATTGTAAATCTTCCATAAGAGGGGAGAAACCGCTAAGGTTCGATTGTATTATGGAATAGAATGTGATAAATAAAAAGAATCCAACAATTCAAAAAAAGCCAATGTCATTTTTTTTATGGCAGTGTCACACACACTAAAGGGAGATCCTATGACGCTCGACGAGCGCTGTGTGTGCGAAGATGTTGATTGACACGGTTCTTGAATAGTTGTAGGTTGTAATTAGGGGGAAACAGATGTACTGGGAGTGAGTTCCATAGCGATGCAGTGCGCCAGACGAAGGAGTTCTTGTAAAGCGATGTTCTAGGTATTTCCAGTTGTACAACGAACTGGTTCGCTCTTGCCGTCTGTCGTGACTGTCTGACAGGCGTTGCCAGGAGCGAGATGAGGCGGGCCAAATCCTGGGAACATCTGTCGTGAAAGTATCTGTAAAACAGGGACATCTCGGCCACATGTCTGCGGTGTTCCAGACTATCCAGATTACGGGTCAACTCCGGGTCGCCGATAAAACGCACAGCTCTCTTCTGAATGGAATCCAACAGCTTTAGGGTGTGCTTTGGTGCGACACACCAGATGTGTGAGCAATATTCTAAGCATGGTCTTATTGGCGCTTTGTAGAGCAAGAGCAACTGCTGCGGTGTATACAGTTTTTTGTTGCGAAATAGCGTACCAAGCTTCTGGGAGGCTGACTTTGCGATGCTAGCAACGTAGTCATGCCAAGACATATTGCTGTTGACCGAGACACCCAGTAGTCCGATTGACGAGGATGAAGGAATGGTTAATCCTGCCATAATGTTGTCAGGGCCCGCCGTATTGGCCCTCTTGGTAAACGTGGCTGCTTGGGTCTTTGCTGCATTGAACTGGACCAAACTTATGTCGCCCCAAGTTTGAACTTTCTCCAGGTCTTGATTAATTACTGTAATCTGCTCCTGTCTGCGGTGATAAGTCTCAGTCGCTGGTAGAGGTTTTTCAGATCTAAATTGGGAGACAAGGGTACTGTCATCTGCAAAACTGTAAACAGGATTATTCGTTTCGGTCAGCAGGTCATTAATATAAATGAGAAACAGAGTTGGTGAAAGTATTGCGCCCTGAGGCACGCCCGCATTATTGGTGAATGTGTCTGAGCTGTGTCCGTCAACTGCAACATGCAGAGATCGGTTCTTAAGGAAACTGGTAAGCCACCTCTGAGGTGGTGAGAGGCTGGCAGTCCGAACAATGGCAGTTTGTTGAGCAATCCGTCATGCCAAACTCTGTCGAATACCTTCAAAATATCCAACGAAATCGCTCTAGACTCTCCGTAGCTCTCAATTGTCGTACTCCATATATGAGTAATGTAGGCCAATATATGTCCTGTCGATCTCTCTTTGCGAAAGCCGTATTGATTATCGCTGATTATTCTGTTGTTCTCGAGGTACTTGAGTAGTTGCTGATTGACTACACGTTCCATGACTTTGGAGATTACTGGAAGCAAGGCAATTGGGCGATAGTTAGAGGGCATGCTTTTCTTGCAATTTTTTGGAACAGGTTGCACTCGAGCGACTTTCGAAGAAGATGGGTAAATCTCTTTTCGGTAAGACGGAGAAAAAAGTCTGGAAAAAACAGGTATTAGTTCGTTCGCTTCGGCAAAAACGCATATTCCGAACTTATGTCTAAATCGGGTGTGTAAGTCGTAACCAGGATAGGGGTAGTTTACTATTGTTGTTGTAGAACATACTTGTGTTTCTCTAAGGGCTAGTATGTGTGATCTATTTCCTTGTAGATGTTGGTGTACCGAATTTATATTTGTATTTAGGCCTTTTATGTTGCAGAAATCTATTCTAAATTGGTTCGGTATCTTTGCTGTCTGTGAAATGCGGAATGAAGGGCTCCCAGGGCCACCCGGGCCCGGAGATCTGAATGGCCGGGGAGTTTGCTTTAGGAATTTTTTGATCCTGGAAGCACCATCATGTCCACATATTCCTACTGTGGAACCCGGAACCACGAGCGCGGAAGCGGAACGTGATTTGGAGAAACTACTTGGCACTTCCTAGTTCTGGTGGGGTGGTCTTTCACCAGACGATGCGAGTAGGCCTATACCTCTACCACTTAGGGCCGCTTCCACTGGAAGCATCGGCCTCAGACCCATTCCTGTGGTGGTCGCTAGTCTGACAGGGGTAAGAATGGGGATAATTGGGTCACTCCCCATTGATCAGCTCCAGACTTTGTACCTTGGTGTTCGCCACTCCATATTAAATAGTATATCAGACAGTACAAGTTAGCAAAGGAACTCTTTGATAAGGAATTTAGTGCTACCAAAAATTTATGTCTAAATTCTGTGAGTTACCTTAATTCGTTTATAGACAAGCATGTATCCATACTACGATAAGTCTGATGAATTATTAAATTGATTTCTTACTGATACTCAAAAAGGTCAAGTAAACTGACTTTTACATAAGTAATGATAACAGAGGTCAGACTACAGCTTATTTGAAACTATGTCCATATGTGCACAATCTATTGATAATATTTTTTACTTTTCCAGTGAAGATGATACTAGAAAAAATATGTTTCACGTTGGAAATCAATAAAATATATATGAAGCACGACGCAACGTCTCAAAATGAGATTGGAGTCCAACCAATTCAATCTTTTTAGTTCACCAGTGTAGCCTACGCGCGAATTAAGATAAATCAATATATTTATACCTGAATGATAAGCTTAAGTGAGATATGCCTGGGTAAGGCAACTGAACACTGAAAACACCTGAAAATAAAACCCCAAATTTCGGGATCATTAGTGTCCAGTTATCAAGCCTACCCTTATATAGACAATCTATTGATAATATTTCTACGCTTCCACTCCCTACGGTTACGCTAGAAAGAAATTATCCACGCTGAAAAGAATTAAAACGTATCTGTAGAGCATGATATTCCAAATAAAATTTAATGGGTTTGCTATCTTTTCAGTTCATCAGCCATAAAACTAAGATCTAAAATTATTTGGTTACTTAGAAAACATAAATTAACATGCGCACCTCGCTTTTTCTCTATTTTTAGTAATAATGTGACATAGTAATTAGATTTAATGTAAGCCATCACACCTCAATTTCCAGGCATTCTCGTCCGAACTAGGAGACATGCAAATGGGTATTCATGACGCTAACTAAAAACCCTGCGCCACAGAATAAAGGTTTATGATAGTTTATAAACAGCAAATTTCAATTAAATGATTGCTATTGGTCTAAAGTAGCCAGGAAATAAAGAATACTTACAAAGCACTGCTCGCTCTTCTATGGAACAACTTGAACGCACTCACATCTCTCGGGGATTTATTCCTGAAACTGGTAACGCACACGCTCTTCGATCTGTCACGTGACGTCGATTCTTCGTTTGTCTTTTCACCGCGTAAACGTTGCACTAACCGCATATCGAAGCAGAGCATATCAAACAAAACTATGGTGAGGATACACTCATTTGATGTTTAGTTCAACTTCTTGTAACATATTTTATTTTATTTAGCGTATATTATTTAGAAACTAATATGGGTGTTGTAAGTCTAACAAATTCTAATAAATACTCTATGTTATGTTAAATTCTATGACGATGTAATTTTAGACACTCATGTACAATGAATTATACTTAGATTAAAATATGTATTCCTCTATTTGATTTGCATCCGAATTATTTGCAAAATAAATAGCGGGGAAATTGTATTATCCACCTTTTTAATCGGGCAATAAAATGGCTGTTTTTTAGGTAAAATTTAATTGTCAATGTTGACACTATGGAATATTTTTCCTACGAAAATGAGAAAATAGCACAGTTAATTTGGCCAAAAAGCAACTTACATCACGCGTTTTGAATAGTATTGTATATAACAAGTGGCTTATGATGTGTGTCATTTACCACACGAGTATAAAAAACTATTTAGCCATGAATTATATACAATATTTTTATCGCTATTTAAACAATGATAATATTAAAATTTTTGAATTGGCGAATGGTGTTTTTCTAACAGACTTATAATCTAATCTTTCTGGGTAATAACTAGTGATTGTTGTTTGGGAGGTATTTTAGATTTCAATCCTAATTAACCAAAAAATGGCCACATGTATACAATGTAAACAACCATATGGAGATGAATCTGATGGAATCTCTGGTGTCAATTGCGACATTTGCAGACATGATTACTGCCTCACTTGCTTTAACTTAAGTAGTTCGGAGCTAAGAGTGGTCCCACTTAAAGAAAGGGTATTAATTATGTAAGATAGCTGTTCGTAACTCTCTTCTGAACTCTGAGAAGGTCAGACATCTGGAGGAAGAAAATGCCTTATTGAAAGCAAACATTCATGACAAGGAGGAACTTATTGCAGATAAGTCGAAGATAATTGGTCTCTTGAAAGATTCCAATATTAACTCAGTAGCTGGGCCAACCGTTTCCATTCTTATCTAATAAGGATGAGCCTTCTTACAAAAAATGCTGAAATGGTGCCAATTACCGGGGAAAGTGTTTCCGAAGCTATTCTTGAAGCCCAGGCAGCATCTTTACAGAAATTTATAAATGTGGACAATAGTAGTTCTTCACATAAAACATCGAACCACCAAGGAATTAGGAAAGAACCTTTGCGTCATACCGAGGGTAGCAATGTAGTTAGGGGCACTAATTCTGATAATGGTAACTTGTAAGCTGCCCAAGAATGTAAATGGTTTCATCTGGGAAATCTTAAGGCTGATACCAATGAAAATACAATCAGTGATTATCTGAAAGCTAATTGTATTGATATTATTTCCTGTGAAAAGCTCAGAAGTAAGTTTCCACATGCCTCA